>JAHPZR010053644.1:0-10000 GCA_019787425.1 Platygyra sinensis | reverse complement strand
GATCAAATCTAACCAGTACCAACAGGTTTGACAGAACTGGTTAGGTTGCATAATGATTTCGAGAATTTTTTCTTTTTCATCCTCAAGAGTAATTTCATCGACCCAGTCTTGATCCTCAGGGGCCATGAAATCAAAGATATCTAACAGATCGTGCCAGAGCCAGTGCCGAGAGACGCGATTGGTCGATATTCATTCTGAGTAACCAGCAAATCATTTAAACATGTTGTCAACGTTTGATTATCTTGGAGGACAGTAGGTTCTTTTCTTCGAATTTCATTATATAACAAGAAGGCCAGACAACTCCAGTAGGCCCACTTTACCGTGTCATCACAGTTTTTTCAATGGTCGTTCAGGATGTTTGAAACCATCATGTAGAGTATATGATGATGATTAATGAATACAGACTCGGGGTTTCCTTGTTGTATATATTCCTTGAAGTAGAAACCGGTTTTTCTAGTTTAGTAAGGTTCCCATTGTTTATTGCTTCGTAGTCTTGTCACCAAGGGTGTTCTTGGCTTGTAACGACGTTTTCCAGTTTTACGCTTGGAATCTGGGAGCGTTTCCATCATTATTGCATGTGCTGAGTCCACAGGCAAAACGGGAGAAGGAATCTGTGAATGATCTGGATCACTGAGTACGGCCTGGGAGGAGCAGGTCGAGCAATACACAACGCAGCGTTTACTCAAGAATGATGCTGAACATCGAGCGTCTAATCTTCTACTTCCTGCTTACAGAAAGAGGCTACGAGTCTTGTACCTGGACTGTCTAAAGTGGTATCAGGTCCTTAAAACTGATCCAGTTCACAAACAATTCATCATAACACTGCGTAGGTTTTATGGATGATGAAGAAATGGATTACGCAGAAGCCGCAGAAGCAGCAATCAATAAAGGCAAATACTTATTCAACAGAGTGATTAAATACGAGGACATATGTGAAGAAACTTCGAGTGACAATGAAAATGAAGAATTGAGTCACACAACTGCAAGAAAAAGAAAATACCACGAAATCTAATGGTATGGCCGTGGTTATTTCCCTACCAATGACGTAATCCCTACACGTTCGGAATCGTTCTTTGCTCCGAATCGGACGCTTTAATAAAGCCAAGAAAGCCGGAAAGTTTTCGACTACATACATAGGTTTCATCTTCATTTTGTATTCGTCTAATTTAAATAGCCCTTTAGCCCTTTATATAATAGCGTTTTTGTTTTTAATGTAGATAATTGTGCACCCGGCAGCCTTTATCTCTTTTTCATCGTGTTTTAATAATTATTACTGTAGTGTATAGAACATTGAATTAAATTTTAGTAGACATTTCAACCTAATGTCTCCTTTACTATTTGAAGTTGCATGAAGCATTTCTCTTCATTCCCAGTCTCTTTCCTCCCATTGTCGTCCAGGAATATTTAACAATTATTCCTCTCGCCCTCATGGGCTCTGAGTCAATAGCCCATGAGGCCCAAGGCCCCATGGGCTATTGACTCAGAGCCCATGAGGGCGAGAGGAATAATTGTTTTAGTAAAATCCAACTAGTTGGTCCAAAAAATATCGAGACAAAGCATCTTTCGCTAGTTGAAGCCATTGTTTTCGCTTTCAAAGCCGTCGCTTTTCGCTACTAGTGGGCTATAACAAATAGCACCGGCGATCTAACGGCTCAACTCTTCTTAAAATTCCTCCTCATTACACAGCATGAAGTGCCCTTCATAAACACGAGTGAAGCGACAAAAAAGGTCGGAAGACCGAACAGAGAACGGCTAATGTACAAATGTCACGAACCGTAGAAGTCGTGTAGGCCAAGTGCCAACTACGCGATTCCGTCTTTTAGGATTTCGGTTGATTTTCCGCGATTCCGTCTTTCAGGATTTTGGATGATTTTCCGCCATTCCGTCTTTTAGGATTTTGGGTGATTTTTCGCGATTCCGTCTTTTAGGATTTGGGGGTATTTTCCGCCGTTCCGTGATTCCGCGATTCCTCCTTTTAGGACTTGGGGTGATTTTCCACCGTTCCGTGATTCCGCCATTCCGTGATTCCATCATTCCACCTTTTCGTCATTCCTGCTTTTAGCTAGGGTCACCCTCTTCGTCAGCTTCAAACACTTCGTCGAGTGGTGTTTTTGGGAGATACAGTCAGTCTATCTTCGCATACGTCCGGGATGACAAAGTCGAGTTTAATTGAAGTTTCTGAAATCCTAGCTATAACAATTGAACTCTGGTGTCGGGGGAACGTCAGGAAAATCATTAAGTTTATTTGCTTCTGCATTAGGTTCCACAAACACGGGGGGTGACAACTCTAACAAACGCTGTTTGAGCAATACTAGGTCTTAAGTTAAGTCATCCAGGAAATTTGAATCAACCTCCCGAATTTTTGGGAAACGTCAAATAAAATTTCCTTCGATGTCCCGATTTTTTTCTGCAATTTCCCGGAATTATAGCGCGTTTCCCGGAAAAATTTCCAAGTGACCCGATTCCCGGGACAATTTTGGCTTTGTCCCGAAACAGCGTTTGTTAGAGCTGTCACCCCCCGTCACAAACGAATGCAGGTCTTCAAATATCTCAGGATGAAGAAATTCGAGTTTCGTTAACGCTTCTGAGACTCTTTCATTGTTGAATTCTGGTGTTGGTGGAGTGTCTGGGCATACAAGCATTCATTGACGAGCTCAGTTAGCCAGTCATTTGAACTGTTTTACTTTCGTATGCAATCTTCTTTGCATTTCTTCAAAGTGTTCTTGATCTTTAAATTGGTTTTGAACCCAACGATCGTGAAACGGGACCATTTCATGTTGTTCCACTGTCGGAGACATCAGCATTAATTTTTCACGCCATAACTTCACAGAGAGAATAGCTTTACAGAGAGAATAGCTTCGAGCGCAAATGCCTCCACATCTTTGACCGTCACGTCACGATTTCCAGCTACCTCATTTAATCTATTCCAAGCTTCTTGCTCGTAAACGGTCCAAAATGCATCGTTCATATCCTGACGCATTCGAAGGCGACATTTCTTTCGCAATAAATGGTGTTCGTGCAAGGCCCTCTTTCCAGACAGTGCCAGTTGAAATTCAGAACGGCGTGAAGCCATTTCGTCTTCGTCAACCAACGATGTAGTTCGAACATGTTCAAGACATCGACTCGGCATCCTTCGCTTACTGAAAACAGCGCGCTGGACTTCAGGGTTAAACTTGACTTGTCTTCTCATGTTGTCGAAGTTGAATGGAAAAACCTGGACCGCCACACTCCTTTTACATGTTTAATCGTCAGTTTTGTAGAAAAACAGGACGCGGTCAAACCGGATTAAATTTGAAGGCTAGACGCTATCAAGCTAGTCCAGATTTTAAACGTGCCCATCGAATGATACAATTTTTAACAACATTTTCATCGGGTTAAGGCAAGACGTCGTCAAACCGGTCAGATTTTAAGTGCATCAATCTTACGACGAAAACTGTTTGAATGTGCCCGAGTAAGCGTTAAAAATCTTTTTAGTCCCTAATGTTTACTTATGGTAATAAACCAACATCATGCTAACCCACAAAACCAATGTACAATTGTTTTTTTTGCATTCAACCTTGAATAAAAATAAACCGATTTGAAGTCGAGAAAAAAATAAATAACATAGTTTTCTCACGTAGTTTCTCGACCAGCATTATTGAAACCAATTCCAAATTAATTTGTGCTGTTCTTGAATACAGTGTACACTTACGAATGGAAAAAAAATGTTTACAAATCTTGGAGTTACTTCTTACTTAGCGCAAAAAGATTTTAAAATGCGCGCCAAACTCTTGCACTGATTTGAAGTCAAGAAATATGATTGCTCTCTCAAATGTAATTTGTGTTTATGGACTGAAGCAGCTCCAAAATCTGAAAAAATCTGAAAGTTTCTTTCTCGACCCTCGAGTGAAAGTTGTTTGTTCCTCTTCTAACAGAATGTTATGATCTTTTGTTGTAATAATTAATTTAAAAAAAGTGATCTTTAGCTAAAAAATGTCTTGTTTGGAAGCTAACTACTTCGTTCAAAATTATCTGCAAGAGAAATGTTGACTATGTTCCTTGTATATTCCTTGCCAACATGATTACAACTCTAAGAAAACGACGCTCTTAAAATGGTAATTAGCTATTAATATAATTGAAAAGCCATTTTCGGCAACCGCTTTGTAAAGAAACGACACCTCGG
Source organism: Platygyra sinensis (assembly GCA_019787425.1). NCBI lineage: Eukaryota > Metazoa > Cnidaria > Anthozoa > Scleractinia > Merulinidae > Platygyra > Platygyra sinensis. The sequence goes on along the minus strand of JAHPZR010053644.1, from coordinate 5,838 downwards.
TCTTTTGTAGTGTGGTTCCTATTTTCAATTGATGTAGGTAATAATTAATTTAAAAAATAATAATCTTTGGCTAAATAACATCGTCTTGTTCGGAAGCTTACTGCTTCGTTCAAAAATGATCTACAAGTGAAATGTTGGCTATTCTTTATTTCTTTGCAGACGTTCCCAAATTTCATTCGTTGCACATTTTTTTTTGAGTATTAAAACAACGACGCTTTTAAAACGGTTATTACCTATTGATATCGGCAACCGCTTTGTAAAGAAACGACACCGCAGTCTTTGGTAGTATGGTTTCCATTTTCAAACGATGTAGCTTGTGTGTTTTATTTCGCGTTTTGTAGGTTTTATCCACTCGTACTATCAGTTTAGAGGAAGAATTTAAGCTAAACGAACTTCCCTGCTGTGGACAAATGTACCACATAAAGTGTTTGGACAGGTGAGAGTAATGTACATTGTTGGAAATTGACCAAAGTGATTTGGAAATATTACATCAACGAAGACCCATTAGTTGTCTTAGTTGACTAACACTTTTTCCGGCAAGTTTTCAACATTGTACATAGGTTTCGTCTTCATTTTGTTTTCGTCTAATTAAAAAAGCAAAATCAAATTTTTGTAAGCGATTTAGCCTTTTACACAATAACGTTTTTGTTCTTAATGTAAATAATTGTGCACCGGGCAGCCTTTATATAACTCTTTTTCATCGTGTTTTAATAATTGTTACTGTACTGTATAGAACATTGAATTAAATATTAGTGGACATTTCAACCTAATGTCTCTTTTAGGTCCTTTTACTATTTGAAGTTGCATGAAGCATGTCTTTTCAAGTACCATGGTGTAAAAGGTTCCTTGATCCATTCAGTGACAAATTTCTGATAGATTATATTCTTGAGCCATTGTTCCCGTTGAATTTGCGACTTAACTAGCTGCTGTACTTGCTGCCAGAATTTCGTTTCATTCATAAAGTAAAAAGTCGGAGCTCGCAGCTCACCGGCAGTGACTTCCATACCATTTTCTTCTCAGTTCACTTCCACTGTTCGTCGCGGTGAAGACTTTAGACGATTCTCATCCCACAGTTGATTAAGTAATATTTCAAAAACGAGTGCGAGGGTTTCATCAGGTTTCCAAACGCGAGAAACATTTGAAACCACGAGGCCGCAGGCCGAGTGGTTTTATTGTTTTCGAGCGTTTGGAAGTCTGATGAAACCCGAAGCACGAGTTTTTGAAATTACTTCTCCAACATAGAAAATTAGTTTAAATTCTCATTTGAATAAGATTTCCCAATTCAACTATTATATTTGAGACGTGAAATGTGCAAGATCCTCGAAACAATGTGTATGATGTGCATGATCCTATCACCTAATTGCTGCGCTGTGACAATTTTGGAATATTCATCAACTGATGTCACATTGTTACCTAGCTGTTTGTCACTTCCGAGCGAACACGTTGCTTCACAGAGCAAATGGCAAAGTCCAGATTTAGACCTCCTAAAACTAGCGAAGAAGAGGAAAAGTGTGTGGCCAGCGCAATTCCGAGGTAACGTGTGCATTTGGTCTGATAAAATTTCTAACGTCAGTGCCAATTTAGGTCGGAAGTGTACAGCAAGGTTGAAAGTGAACCAAAACACGAGGTCGCCACCATCGAGCAAGAATTTAAATTTAGAAAAAGAATGGACTGTACCGTTACATTCAACGTTAGCAGTAAATAATTTAGGTTTAAAGTTTGTTTCGTAAAATGTGTGATTAAGTAAAGTTGTTAATCGCCACGTGTTATGAATATGCAGATTAAGAAATCGTTTCAAACACGGGTTTCTTTCAAGGCCGTGTTTTCAACTCGTTTTTCATTGGGTTTCTAAACTCATCCACCTGACCAGAATAAGATGCTCTGGTTGGGAAAGAGCTGCATGAATAATTAATGAGTTTAAGAAGCAATGTTATATCTTTGTCTTCCAATTCTAAACGTTTCATGTGATTAGTCAATGCTTCCATGTCCAAAGCGATGATCTGTTGTTCGATCATGTGTTCCATCTCTGTTCATTTACGCTTGTTTCTGTGCGTATTCTTCATATACCAAAGGCATGTTCTCCGTTAAGTTTAAATTATCTCCTTAAAACCAGTGCGACCCGTTCCCAACAAGCTATGTCCGCCATTTTCAATCATCAAATTCAACCGGTCTCAAACCCAGTCTGACCGGTTTGACAGTGCTCCCTCATTGGTTCTCAGACTAGTCTTTGCTCTCTCCATATATATAAGCGCGATATCACCCGGATGGTTGGGTGGTACGTTCACTCCACTACAACACACACATCTCTCTTAAAAACTCATGTAATATTCAAAAATAAAACTGTTAAAACAATAAAACAATACATGTATAATATTATTCTCCCTCTCAATTTCCCTCACATTTCCCTACACGGCCTGTATCTCATTAAACTGCACCAAACCCCCCACATACGTACACGGCCTGAATCTCATTATCATTGCTCATTAATTCCGTGCTTACCACTTCATGTAGAACCAAGTGGTCTATTCATCCGCCCCAAACTATTAATTTGGCGAAATTTTAAGAACATTTTAAGAATAAACCCGACGATGAGATTTTGAAAAGAAGTTATGTGCCTGATATCAAGCTTTTTATTGCAGCCTGGCTCGCTCCAAAATAACTTTAACAGCTTCCAAACACCAAATACATTCGCTATAATCGAAGAATATTCACAAGAATATTTTCAGCCTAAACTCGGCAAAAAAAAAAAGAAAAACATGACATTTCGGCATCGACTAAGGAAACAATATGCTTGTGGAAAAAATAAACGATTTATTTACGTGAACAGAATTTTAAAAGACCTTATGGCGTTCAAGTCGATTTCCATTTAATCACTCATTAATATTTACCTGTCAGTAATTATTAATGTTCTCTACATGATGGATTGACGCCCTGAAACGATTTTCTGACATTTATAAATTTCACGCATTCATCCAGTTCATTACAGCCTTTTCTTTTTCACGAATGAAAAGTAATTGCAGCGTTTTTTATGGACCGTCACTGAGGAAAATGGCATTTTTTTGATGAACTAGTCGCGACAAACTAAAGCACGTAATTATAGCTCGCGGCAAAAGCCCCACGGGTTTTGTTTCATCCTAGTTGAGAAATTCAAAGAGAATTTTGCATTCGAACTAACTTAACGAATCAATGGTAACAAAAATACATACGCAATTAATATCAGTATCTGGGCAACTGCGCACCGACCCCTCCCCTAACCCAACAGTAAAACTAACTTATTAACTTATTGTAACATGTCGGGTTAGGGGAGGGGTAGGTTGCAGTTGCCCAGATACTAATATTGATCCCGCAATTTTATACAGAAAGAGAAAAATCGGGTAGTGCTCGTGTTTCCAATAATAAAAAGTTAGAGATTTTGTCAGCAAGGCACGCCTCACTAAATCAATAATTTTTTATCTTGAAGACACTGTCGGTCATAAAACAAGATGCAATGAAGACTTCTTGCCTTTCAACATATTTATCAGCCTTCTTGCGTTTTGTTTGGTGGGGGGAGGGGGGGTAGGGGGGGGGGGGGAGGGGGTCAAAGTTTAAGCGGAATACTTTTGCACAACAACTCGGTATTCCTAATCGGTAAGAACAGTTCATTCCGATATCTAATTCCCTTTTAACGTACCCTGGGTTCCAGAGGATATTTTTTTCTGATCGACATTTCGCGGCGAAGCCGCGTTAACGAGGCGCAAAGCGCCGAGGAGAAAAAAATAACCTCTGGTCACAGGAGCACGCAACCTCATTTCCATGCGAGAAACCAGTTCAGAAATTGAACTGGGTCACCGATTGGATACTCCCATGTCCGTTGTTCGATGTAGCCAATCAGGGCCATTGTTGTTAATTCCCTGCGGACATGGGAGTATCCAATCGGTGACCCAGTTCAATTTCTGAACTGATTTCTCGCATGGAAATGAGGTTGCGTGCTCCTGTGACCAGAGGTTACTTTTTTCTCCTCGGCGCTTTGCGTCTCGTTAACGCGGCTTCGCCGCGAAATATCGATCAGAAAAAAATATCCTCTGGAACCCAGGGTACTTTTAACGAGACTTTGCCTAAAAACTGATGTTACTCAGTTTTTTTTAATAAATGAATACCTCGTTCAAAAAGGGGAAATCGTAGACCGGAAGGAAACCTATCAACCTAGCATTCTCTTCCTGATTATTGCCGGTTTCTTATGAAGTTGCTGTGAGCCACCTCAGTTGACATAGTGTCATTCAGTGCTCGAGAAGCAGGTAAAGGAAACCCTTGTCATAAAAATCAAATCTTTTTCTTTTTGTTTCTCGTCAGTGTATCAGCCGAGTTCACAAAACCAGGCGCACGTCACCTACACAGTTTTTAAATACGCTGCATTCTCGTGAATCTCGTCCCCCAGAGCCCAGGATCCTTCTGGCCTGTGGCAGGGATCGGGAGCTCTGGACTGGGGCCCGTTTCTCGAAAGACTCGGTAACTCAACGGGCCCGAAATCATACTTTGAAATCAAAGTGTCAAGAAAAGGAGGGTGTGTTCTGACTTCTAATGAAGTCCATTTTGTGGATCAAATTGGGTTTGTGGGAAGCCGGATCCGATCTAAAATAACAGGGCCCGGTCATTTAACACTACCTCCGTACCAGTATAACGGGCCCCATATCAATCGTACCCCGGATCAAATTGGGTTTGTGGGAAGCCGGGTCCGATCTAAAATAACAGGGCCCGGTCAATAAACACTACCTCCGTACCAGTATAACGGGCCCCATATCAATCGTACCCCTGTATTATACGGAGATGACGAGCCCGACTTGGAACGGTACTGGGGCCCGACGTTTCTTAGGTTGCAAACCGGGCTTGTTTAAGCACGGGCCCGGTCGATATGATTTACACCGGGCTCGTTAGGGATACGAGTTTCATTTACCGCGGGCCCGATCTTGATACCATTTGGCCAGTTAGCAATTGATTTACCGCGGACCCGATCAAGATACCAATGAGCCCGGAGAAATACTTAGCCCAGCATGTACTTTTCCAAACTCGAGCCCGGTATTAGGTCCGATTTAAATTTTCGGGAGGGGGTTGGTGGAGAGGGGGGAAACAAAAAAACCGGGCAGATGACTCTTTAAAAAGGGATAGGAATTGGATAATTCTTTTCCTCACTTTCATCACTTGGTACTCCTTTAAGGTTATTCCTCACAATTGCATTGCGCATCCTTTCTGCGCATAATTTATGGCGTCATTTAGCGCGCTCTCGTGCACGTGCACACTGAAATTTGCCTTGATATTGAGCTCTTTCAGTTGAAAAATGGCTATAGCTCACCAACGAGCATGGGCACTCCAATTTTTTTTCCAGTCATTGTAATCAACTTATCATAAACTTTGCTTGAGGAAAGACTGATCTGATTTCTATTGCTGAAAATTGAATAAATAGCGAAAATAGCAAGTAAACTGTGGTCTTTTCTATTTTGCCCTATGGTAACCATGTCAAGAAATTTGGTTGAAATTTTAATCAAGGATTCAGCTTTCTGTCCAAATCAAACTTAAAATGTTTAATTGTGTCCGATACAACGCATTGACTCCAGCTTAATGCGTGTTCTCATGAGTCTCGGTCACAAAAATTTACAATTATTACTGGGAATGCGTTCTTGTAATAAGCGTTAAATAATGCCAAAATGGGTCATTTTCAATGCCCCAGTGCTCCTAAATGAGTATGGGCACCCCCCTTTTTTATTTCAAAATTGAAGTTCTCATATGATAAATATTCAGTGGGCAAAGTTTGAACGAAAATCTATTGTCAGTTTTATTTCAGGGGAATTACCTTAATGTAAATTG
>JAHPZR010053642.1:17500-54964 GCA_019787425.1 Platygyra sinensis | reverse complement strand
CAAAATTTCGCAAATTTCAGCCTCGATATTGTTATAAAATATATTCTTATATAAAAAAGAGTGTATATCAAGACAATTGGTTTTTTTCAGTATCAGACTAGAACAACAGAGTGTTTTGATATTTTTTTCCAGAATGCACTTTGCGAGAGTACTATGTAAAGAATATCATGTGAAAGAATGAGTTAAACAGAATGTGTTTAACTTAGTTGATTCTTCGGATCATATTTATGATAAGATGCCTAAGTTACTTGAACAGTAAGAGTGACATAGTTTACAAAAAATATATATTATACAATAACGTTCAGTATTATTGTTTTCAATGAGCAGAAATAAAAGAAAGCGGGGGCAGCTTTAGTGATAACTATTACTAGTTTTTAATAATACATGCAGGGTTAAGTCTTTCTTTCCATACAAAGACCGTTTTAGCCGCTCTCAAATATCGAAAGTAGTGTACAAGGCTGGTTTCTGGGTTTGCGATTCTTTCTATGTCGGAAAAACTAAACGACGATTACATGATAGGAAGACTGAACATTTTAAGGCTCTCACACAAGATTGTCACGCTTCCGCTTTGGCTGACCATGTAATCACTACCGGTCACAACATCAAATGGGACCATTCTGAAATCATCGCTACTGAAAAGTCCGACTTACAGTGTAAAATTAAGGAAACTCTTTTGATCAGTGAGTTAAAACCCTCACTTAATGAAAATGTTGGTAGCGAGAAGCTATTTCTTTATTATTATCTACTGGTAGTATCAACTTTCGGTAGTATCAATTTTTGTCATTGTTTTTTATCTCGTCTCCAGTTCCCCTCTTTATTTTTTGTATTTTTAAATGTTTGTAACAGTTATAACCGATCACTTCTGAAGATGTATGTTGTAGCATACGAAACGTCAAGTAAACCAGAAAATTTTCATAAGACCAGGCGTTGTCTATGGATAATGTTTGTAACCGCCGTTTGTTTTCTTTTCCTTGTAAAGTTGAAATGGCCGAAGAACAAGAATATTTATAAAGCTTTTTCGGTTTTACTGTGTATTTTGCTCCCGTCAAAATATGCCTAAAATGAAATGCAATGTGTGTTATTCCTGGTAATTCTAAATTTATCATCTTTCAACAAATTATTGTTACGAAAAACTATTGCGTGACTCGGAAGGTTCGCGTATACGCTAATTTAGTCTAGAGTTTTCTTGCATATTTAATGAGCATCAAATCACGGTGATTCAGCAATTTTTTTTTAGCCGTTTCCATATGATGCTGTAAATAGTTTTATGTCGTAATGTTACTTTATTTAGTAGAGCCGGAAAGTTCTCGAACCTTTTGCTGTTAAGTATATAAGCGAATCGGTGTAGTTTTTACGTGGTTTTTCTCAGGAGTGTTTAGGGAGAATAATCTCGTGAGTCAGTAGTGTTAATTGAAGTGTGACAAAGGTCGCGTGTAAAGTTTGGTGGAGACCGTGTTTGTTAAAGTGTGACAGAGGCCGCGTGGATATCTGGCAGAGGCCGTGTTTATACAAGAGTGACGGAGGTCGAAGAATTATTTGCGAGCCTGGCGTGTGCTTGTTGTGAAGTTTTGTGTTGAATTACTACGTTCGTTTGGAATAAATAATCTTGTTGCTGCTCCGACAACCCTGCGTACTGTTTAGACTACAAACTACCTACCACTTCAAGCAACGAACTCCCAACAATTATCTGAAAGTGACTGTAAAATACCTTATGATCAAGAACATTTAACATAAATGTAAGGCCCCCTCGACTCGCAGAAATCCACCTTACAATCTTAACACAATGCCATCAAGCAGACAGCTCATGAGAATAAGGACAATTATCAACTAAAGGCATAGTCTTGATATAACACCAAATTCCCAAGAAAATGGATGTCACTTAGCAAGAAGAGATAGCTTCCAAATGACAGGGTTAGAATGTATGCTCAAAAAATGTAATATTTATATTACATGCGTATCTAGAACTAAATGCATGCACCAAAGCATATACACTTACAGTAAATTACTTATGCCCTAATTTCAGATAAACTTTTTCCAGTAAGATGCTCTGGAACCATAAATTTAACAAAAAACAGCTGCAACACGTCCAAAATCTGTTGCCAAAATTGTGCATTGAATTCCACGTATGAACAATTAAAATGCCTCTGTTTGTGTTGATGACTAAATCAGTGGCATGAGCTGAATGAACTTCTCCACTAGCTTTCAAAATTATGAACCCATTGTAAGTGATCCTCTGTTTCTACTCTCTCGGTTGACTCAACTTTAAATCTAAAGAAAAAGAATTTTCTGTTTTCTACAGGACAACACTTCAAATCTGTAACATGGCCATCGCGATACAGCTTATAACCCTGAGTATTCCTCATTTCCCACCAGAAAGCTGTACAGATCTCCGAACGTAAACTCCGTTTTGTCCGAAAAGTTGTTGGTCCAAGCGGTTAAGGTCTTCGGGTCTGACAGTTAACCATACTCTGTCTGTAATTTCTCTTCGAGCAGTTTTGTTGTTGTCTTCAACTGCATCTTCAAGCCTCGCTTGTTTTATTTCTGCCGCTTTTTCGCACAAATCGACCAACTCGGCCTTTCTTTTCCCTTTACCTCCATCACTCAATTGAATGCCACGCTCTTTTAGAACTTTTTTAAACCATTAACCTTATATTTCGAGAAATCTTCGCCTGCAGCATTCTTTACATGAGGACTAGGAGCATTCATGTTGGATTTTTGTGCACTTAGCCTCGATCTCGTGCGTCAATGTCGGCACCTGCAGGCGTCAGGGGGGGGTTGGAAGCCCTTCCCATAATGCATTGCGAATGAACTATATTATCAACCGTCGATTGTCACGTGACCTGTTAGTTGTCAGTGGCGTTCACGGCGTCAAGTCCACTGTCTCTTGAAGGTTTGTCGTTGAAATAATGCGCTTTAGGCCGTGTCTTGCGCTGTAAAGTACAGGGGATCTTTTTTCCAAATCCGTAAGTTGATTACTAATACATTACCTGTCGAAGTGATAGACTTTTCTTTGTTGTTGTGAGACGGCAAGCTTTTCATTGACTCGCAGTGAATCGGACTTGTGTTGTTTCGCCTTCGTTCCCGCTGGAATTTTGTCGCGAAATTCCAGTCGCCAACTTTCCTTTTTATCGGTTCGCCAACGGATTGGTTTAGTTCGCCAAATTATTAATTTCTCAGTTTGTTTACATCTCATAAAATAGAGTAGGATCTTCGAATCGTCAGGTGGTAAAAACAGGCTAAGAACGAATTGGTGATCTTAGTCTAACTCACGAGTGCAAGTTAGTTTATAATCCTGTGAGCATTTCGTATTTGGTTAAGTTTAAGCTTAGGTCAAAATCAAGCTTAGGTCAAAATGATCCGATTAAAATATTTTTAACGCAACACATGTCAGAGATTGGTTTCTTGAAACATTTTTCGCGAGTATCGGCCAGTGCGTGTGTGGGTTTTCTTTAAGAGGCTGGTACTTTTCATGAAAATAACAATTTAGTTGCCATCAAATATTTCTTGCTGGCTCTGTAGTACGATAATATTTGCTGTTGTGCAAATGTGAGGCTATTTGTAACCATTTATTATACAAACACGCTATAAATTATCAAACTGCACAGTATATTGTCTTTCACTGTGCATAAACAATATTTAGAGGAGCGTTCTTCATCCAAATATATTAAAGATCGATATTAACAATTATTGGATGAGGTTGAGGCATGATATCATGAATTATCAAAAAACCGAGCCGAAGGCTGAGGCAGATAACACAGACACGAGGTTTGATAATTTCCTGATATCATGCGAAAACCGATTCAATAATTGTTTTAGTATACATTTTTCACATAATTCATCCTCGGAAACAGAAGCGAAGCGTCAGCCATTTTGTTTCTGAGGAGAACACTCCAAGGGGCTTAGTAACCAGGCAGACGTTGAACTTGACATGATAAATGCAATATCTGCAGCAGATATTGCATTTATCATGTCAAGTTCACAAGCTATTGTGAATTGATTGAATGCTCTCGACCAATCAGATTTTTCATAGTGAGTCTGATGTATAATAATATAGGATAATTTTAGCGGGCTGGAAGATTGTCAGCTGGCCTGTGGGAAGTTGCCTAATGGTAGTTTGATTCTTTGTTGCCAAAAAAGACCATTTTGCCATCATCTGAACTACTGGATCTTAATGTTTGTAGAAATGACAACAAAAGTTTCATGGCTGAAGTCTCTGATAATATCCTTTGGTCTGTTTAATTGAAAAGTTATAACAGTCATTAATTTTGTATGGATGATAATATTTTTGTGTCAAAGAGTGCTGTGGATTTTTGTCATCTAACATAAGTTGAATGAAAGATCTTTATGTTGCCCATTTGGTTCAAGTTTCAAGTGTTTGAACAATCATGACATTGAATACTCCAGACACTGCATTTTCTAATTTGAAGTCATAAATATTTGAATTTCCCACAGGTTGTTTCAAGAACTCCTCCCTAACTAGCCATCCACATCCAACTGAAAATATTCTTCTGCCTCACTTAAGGACTTTCTTTGTCAAGTATCTGTATGTCAGTCATAATTCTTGATCAAATGGAAAATATTGAAAGCAAATGTTTTTTTTTTTTTCATAGCATGTTTCATAGGCTGGTACCTAATATACCTGTAACTGATTCAAAGGTATTTTCCCAGAAAATATTCATTCTCCTTCTACTGTCTGAGGGTGTTTGGTTTGAAGCACTGCCATTCCTCTGGATTCCTCTAAAATGCACTTTCAACTTTTTTCATTCATACATTATAATTGAAGGCCTTCGTGCAAAAAGGGCGTATATCGGTTTTTGGCCCATTTTCATTTTTTTTCAGGATCGAGCTAATTTTTCACAGACTGACTTGTTTTGACATGAAACGCATCGTTCTGTAATTGCTTTGGTGGTTATTCGCTTCGTTCTCTAGAAATAACGTATGCAAAAAAACTCAGTTTTGCGTGAAGCGGCATCTTTATGAGCAAATCTTTCGAAGGCAGATTTCGACGCGACCCGAACTTAAACGATTACTGTTGGCAGCTTCGACAGCAAGTTAAATTTTTAAATTGATGTTTTGGTTTGTGAAATAGCTAGAGAAACAGAAAAAAAAAAAGCCACCGACCTTGTATCGAACCGGTGTTACAACAAAACAAATCCAGACCCACTCTGTACCGCGCCTTAATCGCTTGCACTAACGAAGCAGCACTAAGCAGCAATAACTGATTTGCGTAATTATACGAATAATAAAACTAAGTGAAACAAAAGGTTTCTTTTGTTTCTCGTTGAACAAAAGGTCTCCAAAAGAAAAACTGAGTTTTTTTGCATACGTTATTTCTTGGAGAACGAAGCGCAAATTCACCAAGACAATTACGGAACGATGCCTTTCATGTCAAAACAAGTCTGTCTGTGAAAAATTAGCTCGATCCTGAAAAAAAATGAAAATCGGCCAAAAACCGATATACGCCCTTTTTGCACGAAGGCCGTTCAATTAATAATGAGTTTTTCTGAACAAAGAGAGCTATTTTTGTTATATGTACAAAGTAGGTATTTGGGTCATGCCTCTGGTGTTTAAAACACACGAGGCTCTGCAATGATCACTTTCATTCAAATATTCAATAATTTATAACATGGGAGCATTGTTCCAGGTATACTGGATGACTTCATTGCAATTATATGTTTTTACAATCCTTCACATTGTCAGTGGTGGGAGGTGCGATGGCCTCCTCCCTAGTGCACTTGTCCCCAGATCAAGCAGCCTAGGTTCGATCCCTGGCCAGGACATTGTGTTGTGTTCTTGGTCAAGACACTTTACTCTCACAGTGCCTCTCAACCTTGCTACAACTGTATGGACTAGCATCCCATCTAGGGGGCAGTAGAAGTACTCCTAGTCGCTTCATGTTAAGAAATCAGGAAAAGCTCCGGCCTGATCTGGCCACTTGGCTCATATGCAGAGTTTACCTTCACCTGGTCAGTAGTGATTATTGACTTTGTTACACTTAGCTGGGTCTGGAAGGTATTACCAGGATCTGGAATTTGACCGAACTATGGTGCAGGATTCCCTAAATTCAACATATCTTGACAGGATTTGACGTCAAAAATTTAGGCATAGGATGTGGGATGTTCTTTTTTAATGCATCTCAGGAATTTGGGAATTCATCATGACCCAAAAAATGTTTTTAAATCAACCAGGAAAGTGCTAAGTGGTATCTACTTTACTGAACCCTTCTTTCCTCCATGTTTCAGGGAATTTCAGAGAGACCGATACATATACTTTGGTCTTATGCTAGAGGGTGTGAGTTCCATGCTTGCTATGCTGAAACTTAGAGATGTTTAAATAGTCATTTGTTGGGAAGTCAATACTGACTATCAAGCATGTACACTTCAAAACAACACACCAGTATTATTGTATCAAGTGACTATTATAGTATAAAAGTCAAATTGCCCTAGAAGGTGACAGGGACCTCAATCAACAGAGCAGTTTGCTTTACTTGTTTGAAATGTTATACAACAGTTTAAGCCAGATTTCGTATGTGTAACTTATCAGGTACCATGACGACACAGACAGCTATAGTACTGCATAATAACTGATCCTTTACTACAAATTACACAGAATGCAAAGTAAATACTATTTAGCATCATATCAATGACAGGCTTTAAACATAAGTAATTTTTATTTGAAGGTTACAAAAATATTTTGCCGAAAGGCAGAAATTGAGAACTTTCATGATAAAGATAAAAGATTGAAAGAAACATTTACAAACATTAAAATCTTACTTTAACATTTTCCTTAAAGCATGAACAGAAGATATAACCAGCCTTGAGGTCACAACAATGAACCAAATCGAAGCAGCAACCAAGTGAAAACCTGCAAATGACCTTGAATTATGACAAGGTCCTGTTTACACCTGTGACAACTCGCCCGAACCCACCCCCCCCCCCCCCCCCTGTGCAGGCGTGTGTTTTCTCAAAAGACCCGAAAACGTCCTCGGGGCACGAAAGCTTTTCGGGGCTCTTTTCGGGTGTATGGTGGCCCATTAGGGCCATAGAGTTTGTTGACATTTTTCCCGTTTTTTTTTCTTAATTTTACTTTAATCTTTTTCTTTTTTTTTCCTTTTTTTTTCCGTTTTTTTTTTTAAATTTTATCTATTTAGTTTTTAAATTTTCTTACTGTAATAATATACTGCAAAAAAAAAAAAAAGTAAAAGTAAAAAAATAATAATAAGAGCATGTTTTTTAAGAAAAAAAAAAAATTGCACGTGGCCCATGAGGGCCATAGGCCCATAGAGGCCATAGCCCATCAGAAATTTCGACTTTAGATATCCCACAATACACAGACGGTAAATTTCGCAGGAAAGACAAAATGGCTGCGAGAGTCGATCGGCAAGAAGATGAGAATTTGAGAGATGATTTGGTCAAATATGTCAGGTAAAATGTGCGCCGAAAGGAGATTTTAGACTTAGTTCAAATCAAGTATCCTATGTATGCATGGAGCCCTCATTCTCTCACTCGTCAAAGTTTTGTGATATTGTCACTTGACCCTTACCGTTTATAACTCCAAAATGTTGTTGTTAAATATGCGAAGGAACTTTAGCTCTGACCAGAAGGTCTTTAAGAGACTTGTCCTCCCTGTAGGTGACAATTGGCGGTTCAGAATATATTTGACCGAGTCTTTGGTCTCAGATATAATATTCCATAAGAATCTTTCTTAGGTTAGGCGTAGCTGGGCTCAAAGTCGTGACGTAAATCAAAACATTTCTGGATGTTTCTGTTTTGTAGAGCCCCGTTTCATAATGAGAGTTTACCTCGGCTAAAATATTTGCGGCGAGTTCTCTAGGATTGCTTCGCTCGAGTAAACGAGTTAGAAATTCTAGCTTTCGTAACTCGAAAGTTTTTTTAACCGAGTTTGTTCTCAGTAAACGCAATAATTTGTCAGCGTCTCGCCGACAAATAATTTATCAGCGGTACTCACTGGAAGGGATAGACCAGAAGGCCCTTCTTCCTTCTGTGACGTTTCGTGACCCTTTATACAAAGTAATACGCTATATATGGTGAAACAAAACGTCTCCGGTTTGCTTGCGGTTAGTTCCACTCTTGTTTGCCTGCGGTTAGTTCCACTCTTGTTTGCTTGCGGTTAGTTCCACCCTGGTTTGCTTGCGGTTAGCTCCATCCCGGTTTGCTTGCGGTTAGTTCCATCCCGGTTTGCTTGCGGTTAGCTTTCATTTTGTGGTTTGGGTGACACACTATTACATTAACTTAGACTTGTAGTATTTAAAGTTAAAAAAAGCCGGATTTGGTAGCTGGCGCTCCGATGGTGCAGTTCTGAGTCGTGGTACCCGGGTTCGACTCCCGGTGTCCACATGGTTAAATATTTCTTTCTTCTTCTTTCTTAGCAATTAAACAAAAAACTAAGTGTCTTCTTTATGTGAATTAAAAAAAAAAGAAGTGTTTGGTGCATGAAATGTGACAGAGGGAAGAAGGGCCTTCTGGTCTATCCCTTCAAGTGGCTACTCTCGCAGCCATTTTGTCTTTCCTGCGAAATTTACCGTCTGTGGTATTGTGGGATATCTAAAGTCGAAATGTCTGATGGGCTATGGCCTCTATGGGCCTATGGCCCTCATGGGCCACGTGCAATTTTTTTTTTTTTTTTTCTTTAACATGCTCTTATTATTTTTTTTTTTTACTTTTAATTTTTTTTTTTTTTTTTTTTGCAGTATATTATTACAGTAAGACAATTTTAAAAACTTAATAGATAAAATTTAAAAAAAAAACGGAAAAGAAAAGGAAAAAAAAAGAGAAAGATAAAGTAAAATTAAGAAAAAAAAAGGGAAAGATGTCAACAAACTCTATGGCCCTAATGGGCCACCATAGGCCACCATACGGGTGATTTCCTCGGGTCCCTGAAAGTGTTTCTCAAAGACCCCGGAAAACTAGTCTGAAGAAAATGAAAACTTTAATTTTTTCGAGTCTCCTTAAAGGAGGTTTCACAACTGCTGCCGTGGACAATGTTGACCACAACCCGAGTTCTGTAACTGCGCAAGGTGCTTTTCAGGGAACTGGTGTATCGTTATTTCAGCATTCCACTCCCGATGCCTCAGGAGAAGAACGAGAGGTAATGAGCATTAAAAATCAGCCTTTAAAGACAAAGAATGTTACTCAACTTCCTGATTCTTGCACAGCTGTAAACGCCCGCCCCCTAAGTTTTGACCGCGCGCCATTCGAAAGCAAATCTCAGAATAACCCATACGGAGAGCCTGTTTACAGGCCAGAAAAGACAAGAAGAGCCTGGATCCCTTCAACACTCTAAATTTACAAGGGCGTGCAGGTGTTCTGGTAAAACCACTTCCAAAACCGAAAAAAGCTGCTTTTTCTTTGGAAATTCTTCGGAAACGCTTCATGAAGCCTTGACTTTTACTAGAGATACAAGGGTTCATGACTCTGCGCACCAGTTGCAAGACAAGGTGTTAATTACAAAATTGAGTGCAGTAGGTGATATGATTTTTTCAAGAAGCCGTTCATCATGCGAAATGCCTGGTAGCACTTGATAATAAAGCGGAGAGATCTAAACAGAGTACAATTGTTGGAAATGAAAAGAAAATCCGAGGTATCGCCTCAGCACACCTAGTTGCATATATAGAAGAAACACACGCCGAGAAAGAGGGTTGCGCTCCAACAGTCTTTAGGCTAGCAGATCTTACGGACATGTATTCTACCCATCTTACACAACTTGGAGTGGAGGTTTCTGGCTGAGTTCACTCTACTGACCTTAAAGAAAGACTCTTCGCAAATGTTCCAGGTCTTCAGGGGCTAATAAGAAAAGGCGAGACATTTTTTCTAGCATTGAATGGCGAAGTTGCTACTGCGCTTCAACAGGCTTGCGAACGCGATTTTGACAATTATTATACATTGAACTCTCTAATTATTTTCTGATTGGGCGAAAGCGTACAGTGAATTTTCGAAATCAGCGCTCGTGACGTCATAACTGCAGATTATCCAATAATCATGTCAAGGTCACGGGTAATCATGTCATATATGACCGCAGTGCATGATTTCCAAGGGTAATCATGTCAACTTCGCGCGACTCGTGTTGCTTGCCGTCAGTGAAGAAGCAGAAACATGACTTCCAAGTTTTTCTGTTCAATGTATAATAAAACAATTATTAGATTCGGTTTTTGTGATATCCAGAATCTCGGTAAGGGTTATCAGCCTCAGCCTTCGGCTTCGGCTGATAACCCGTACTTCGACCTTGATTATTCTGGATATCACAAAAACCTCATCCAATGATTGTTTATAGTCCGTAGGCACATTTAGAGTAACAATTGTCAGCAGGAATCTGTCCCAGAGTCTCTGAAAACATTTATTGGAATACTTTTGGGCAGACCAGATTTGAAGACCCAGTCAAGCGATATGACGGAAGCACAAACAACTCTTAGTATTTCTCGACTCATTCTTTTCAGTTCGACCCAATTGCGCAGCGACAGCGGAACAACAGGTGTTTCATATCACCATTCCAGAGATCGCAAACCGCCATTGCCCATTGATCTAGGCCTCATGATTCATGCAGAACGGCGATAAGCTCTACATTCTGGAGTAGTCGATCTCGCATGACAGAAAATTGGAATTATCGACTGACATGTGAGCAGTGTTTCCGTGCGCTTTGAATCAAAAGGAGTCGTTTGCCCTCGAGTTTTTTGCTGTACGCGCGCGCCCAATCTATACACGCCATAACTAAGATGCACGCGTCAGAGAACATTGCAATGGTGCATATTTAGATAGATCTTGTAGCACGTTAATGCAAATGCGAACGGTAAAACTCTCCCCAACTGATTTTGCTTGGTTACTTTTTCTTGTAACCCGTAACTGACGATCCATCGGAAAAATATCTCATTTTCACAGAGAATACTTCCGGACCGAACACTGGTGGTTTCGCACGCGTGAGAACTCGATTGAGCGCGAGAGCAACTTTGTGCATACGTAAAATGGGATCTAGTCGACCGTGACTTTTTCCATATTTCAGGATTCTTCTTTCCAAATGCTTAAATTGGCCGGAAGATTTATTGCGATGATCATTCTTCACTTTCATGGAATGTCTTGAAACAACAATATTCCAGCAATAGCGGCAGAGTTCAAGAACCGAAAATTTTGTACTGAACAAATCCAATCGTGCATTTTCCTCGCTTCCAGTTGAGCAGGCGCATGAACAAAATAACAAGATCGTCAAGGGTGACGTCGACGGAGGAGCTATTCTCTGTTTTCCAATTCCCCATAATGCACTCTGTTTGCCCCCCTAGTTTTGCATAAGCTATTTACTGTGAAATACTCTTGGGAATATCCAGACCTCCCAAGAGCATTTCACAACAATAGTTTATGCAAAATTTGGGTGGCAAACAGAGTGCTTTATGGGGAATTGGAAAATAAAGAATTGGCTTGACAAAGAGTTCACCTCGATTCTTCCCATGGATGGTATCTGGCTCAGAAATGTCAAGAATAATCAACGATTTCGAGTTGTCTCAGGAACTGGTCAGGAGAAGAAAAACAAGAAAAAGCAAGAAGATTTTAGTCACCACGAGCAAAGTAAAGGGATCCAAAACACATTCTGGAATCAAGTGAACGCAGTTAGTAACACCATTATATTGAAGAAATGGGAGACCCCTTTGTAGACCAAACTGAAGGTTTGATTGCGCTAGACACAAGTGACGTCGCGGATTCCGAGGTTGCTGAAAGGGTCAGAACTGTAGAGCAACTGAGCAAGGATAAGTATCAGCCGTTTGTTACCATAAGGCTACAGGAGAGAGCAACCCCACTGTTTGATGCAATCCAGAAAAACAATTTGCCACTATTCAGCTGACCTCCCGCTACACAGAGAGTCTAGCGATAAACTCAAGATAGCATCAATAGAGAGCAACTGCTCTCTATATTCAAGTCTTTTATGTTCCATGTCAGGTCAGAGGATGGTGCTTTGGAAGGATTCGCTGGTCACGAGAACCAAAGTCCTCCCCTTTGGTTATCTCAGTATGGGAAGCTGAGGTCTGGTACCAAATCGATTTGTTATCGTGTCTCGAGAAGAATGAGTAGCATCAATAAATAGCATCTGCTCTCTATTTCAAGTCTTTACGTTCCATGTCAGGTCAGAATGATGCTTGGAAAGATTCGTTCGGTCACGAGAACCAAAGTTCTCCCCTTTGGTTATCTCAGTATGAGAAGCTGAGGTCTGATACCAAATCGAATTTGTTATCGTGTCTCGAGAAGAATGAGCCAGTGCTAGCAAAAAGGTCGTCTGCTGAAGCTCTACTACTAGATGGTGCAGCTATCGTTAACATGCTAAGGCCTGGAGACTCAAAGACATATCAAGAGTACAGCGAGACTGTTTCCTTCCGTGCGTAATAAACGAGTTGTAAGGAATTTCGAGAGGGTAGATATGGAATGGAACCGATGTCCTCCCGCAGTCCTTGTGCACGAAGATTGTGCACGAAGCAAGTGAGGAAAGGGTATCCGTAGACACATCAGACCAGACACCAGGATCCCAGGAGATTGCACAGCCTTTCTTGTTCTTCTTTGAGGGTTGACGAGAGCAAACAGGAACTTTTTCTTTACCTGGCCAAGCAGCCTACCACAATTGGAACTGACCATGGAGAGGTAGTATCTACAAAACATGAGAACAGTTGGCCTTAACAATGAAAGAATTGACGCGGCAGATCTATCGGTAATTGTCAAAAAGAGCTTTCCCGTAAAACCCGTCGGCCGACTGTTGTCCGTTTATCGCCGACAGACGGCCGACAGACAACCGATAGGTTTTGCCCTAAAGACAGACGACCGACAGTCGGCCGACTTTTGGTGATGTGTCGGTAACTTGTCGGTAACATGTCAGTACGAGGCTCTTACTACATGCTGCTGACGCTGAAAGCCGTGGGTACACTAACGTAATGGTACGTACGCACTGTCGATACGGATGTTGTGGTTATTGCAGCTACAAATTCCAATACATTCCCTTATTCGAGCTTCAGATTGGTGCAAACACCCGAAATATTCGCCAGCGCACGACACATCCCGTTGTATTGGCGAAGAGAAGTCCCAAGCTCTTCTGACTCTTTCGCATTTCACCTCTTCACAGGCTGTGATCAAACATCGTCTTTAGCCCACTTTGGAAAAAGCAGCATGGCAAGCGTGGGGTACATTCGATGATGTGACGGCAGCTTTCCAAGCTCTTAGCAATGCTTCAACGGTGGATGTTGTGGACGAGGTGATGTCTATTCTTGAGCGACACTTCACTATCGTGTATGATCGTACCAGCACTTGCATGTAAGTAAATGATGAATGAAGGATCTATTCACACGTAAAGGAAGAGATATTAAATGCCATTCCACCGCCTCAGATGCCTTGCGTCAACATGCAAAGAGGTCCACTTACCAAGCTGGACACTGCTGGTGCCGTCTCCTCCACTTCCGTGTCCAAGTGAATGGGGCTGGGTAAAGTTGCTAATATAAGACATAGAAAACATGCTACCCGTGCTCTCTCGAGTTATACCAACCATCCGAGTAGGAAGTTTGGCGAGGACGAGAAATGCAGTGGGAACACGAGCCGGAAGGCGAAGTGTTTCCCACAGCTTTTTCAGAGTTCTCCCAAACTTTCACGAGCTGTTTGTATTAACTCAGATAGAAACACGGAAGTACGGTGTTCTATCTATTTCTTTTAGAAAAACACCACGACGACAAAAAGGAAAACAACTTGTTAACTTTGTATATATCAAAATCGTAAAGTCTCTTTGCTCGCGGCCATCACTAACGTCAATAGCGCGCGCAAGTTCTGTGTCCCAATGAGTTATACAAAACACGGATTTTTAACCAATTCAGCGCGCGTGCCTTTCTTAGGACTGGTTTTCTACTGATAATATTA
This sequence comes from Platygyra sinensis, assembly GCA_019787425.1. Taxonomy (NCBI): domain Eukaryota; kingdom Metazoa; phylum Cnidaria; class Anthozoa; order Scleractinia; family Merulinidae; genus Platygyra; species Platygyra sinensis. The sequence continues at coordinate 41,075 of JAHPZR010053642.1, read as the reverse complement.
TGAGCGTCCTTGTGGATGCCAATTCCTCAGTCATCTCAGAGCTGTCAGGACCTGCCTGAAATGTGGTTGCAAGAGTAACCGGAAGAGGTTTGCAAATGCGTTAAAGCCTCACTGCCGTGCACAGCATTGTGCAGCATTGTGCAGATTGCTGCAATTGCGCTGGTTGTGCGACCGACAATAAACAAACTGAATGCAGGAAGCCAATGAATAAATATGCGTATCGCTTGCATTATTTAACAACACTCCTATGAATTTGTGTTTAGCCTTTAGGGCTTAATTTTTAAAAATTTTTACTTGTTTCGTAGTTTCTTTGTATGAACTTGGCCAAGAGAGAGCCCGGATAAGATTATTATGACCAAAACCAAACATTGTAGTCGTATTTTATCACCTTGTTGGTCACATTCCAACTACTCGATGACAACGCTACGCGGTTATTTTTTTACTGCGCAACAATGAACTCACAGCCCTTCGACCTTTAGGAGCATAAGCAATACCTTCCTTCGTTGCTGAGTTAAAAATATCTTAATCAATTTACGGCCCGTAACTTCCACTTGACAATTCACTGGAAAAAACAAATTTCCCATTGATCATATGGGCTTGCCATGTTTGTGGTGGAGGACGGGATCACTACTTTCATGACCTCTCAGCGGCCACAAATTTTTGACGTTACTTACCAGGGGTCGTTGCAGAAAAAGCTTGCGATACTAGGTTTATACTTCAAAAACGGAAGGTAACCATGAAAACAATATGCCGATTGTGTATTTTTCATACAATATCCAAATTTTATTGGCAAATTAGGGGGATCGGTGCAAAACTCTGCGCACGCGTGACGGACCATACTTCCTCTTGAACCAACGAGTCATGGGAAGTATTCCGTAAGATGTAACCTGTCTGATTTGCTGATTTTTATTCTTTATTCTGCATTCTTCTATCGAAGTTTCGCGAATTGTCTTACTTAACATTCAGAAGTAGGTAACTGCATCTGAAAAAGATATTTAATATCTTTTTCAATTACAACACAATAACCGTGCTTGACAGCAAGTATAAAAACACGCATAAGATTATTTTTCATAGTACTAGTGGACCAAGGTTGATAAAGGACTCGTATACATCTACATAAACTACAATCCACATTGTAATCGGCCAAAGGGACTAAAAACAAATCATGCTACATAGACAGTAGTCCGAGGAGAGGAGCCTCCTACATGTATGTAGACACTTCATTGTGATTGTCACTATTGCATCCACCCTAGAGAGAACATCTGCAAAGGAGGGAATGAAAAAGGTGCTTCAAAGGAGGCAGAAGCTGAATGAGGTAGGTCCTTTGTTTCCTCTTTATAGTGGGGGAAAATGTTCACAAAAACAAATTTGAGGCGCGGGGCCCTCAGGTTAGTGCGCTCGTCTCCGGATCGAGCGGACCGGGCTCGAGCCCTGGCTGGGAACATTGTGTTGTGTTCTTGGGCAAGGCACTTTACTCCTCACAGTGTCTCTCTTCCACCCAGGTGTATACATGGGGTAACCGGCGGTATCCATTTATACACCGGGCAGTATAAATGGAGTACTCCAGTCGCTTCTATGCTAAGGAAACCGGGATAAGTCCGCCTGACTTTACCTTTACCTTAATTAGTCGTAGAGGGGTCCCGTCCATGTGGAAAAAGGCTAATGTCACCCCTGTAAAATAAAGCAGATGCCAAGATGTGGTAGAGAACGATCGATTATTCGATCTCTGCTATCATACCAAGTAAATGTCAAGAAAAAGATAGTAACATAATGCCATCTCTCTCATGTTGCTCCCTACTAACTGATTGGCAACATGGGTTACAAGGGCGTCGTGTGTTGAGAGCCCAGTTGGTATACCACACCATCATTGGACCAAGGCCTGGATGAATCGATTACAGGTGGATGTAGTTTTCTTAGATTTTGCCAAGCTTCGACAGAGTGTCACATGATATACTCTTGCAGAAGCTTGTGTAACTTTGGTACTCTGGCACTCGCTGAGTGGTGTAAAGGATTACTTAAACTAATAGAGAGAAAAAAGGGTTGTTATCGAGGAGCTGAGTTCTTCATGGACTATCATTCTTGTACCACAGGGTTCTCTTTGTGATATTCTACAGTCCGATTTACCTGATGCAAAGTTATGGTCTGGTAAACACAATTGCCTTGTATGCTGACTATTGCAAAACATCTAGAATGATAAAACGTCCATCAGAACTATCCGGTTACACTCAGTTGGTACAGCCACCGGAATCGCCGTGCGGGAGGTCGCTGTTCAAACTCTCGGCCGGACCCAACACTCAGGGTCTTAAATAACTGAGGAGAAAGTGCTGCCTTTGTAAATAATACATGCAAATGGTTAGACTTTTCTAAGTCTTGTCGGCAAGGATTTATAAACCGTGGGCCGTCTCCCTTCCCTTCAGTGTTACATGGCTTAACAGGGAACGTTAAAAGAACCACACACGTCTCGTAAACGCGTAGGGCATGAAGTTCCCGGTGTTGTGGTCTGGCCTTGGTTCAGTGTTCTGTAGTTCGTGGTTGGTGCTTTAATAAGGGCTGTATAGCATGTTTGCCGCCTTTCTCCAATTGGACTGGTCTGTCCGCAAAAATGCTTAAAGTAAAGTAAGTAGTTTCAATCAGATCTGGATAACTTGTACTCATAAAGTCAACAAAATCAATGGACATCAATGTGAAGAAGTTGTAAACTGATGCCGCCCTTTGTCCCCTATCACCAAGAAGGAGATGCCATTCCACTCTGACCTCTGCCCCAGTGGGAATAAGTATTTACAAAACAAACCAACACTATTGCTGGATAGGGATTATACGGTGGAATGAGTGTTATCCAGCCTTTGAGCAAACTGGGGCCAGGTTCATAAGAAACACCCTAGTTAGAGGATGTTAAGAAAAATTGTTGCGTGGGACTTGGAAACATTCGCGAATGTGCTAATTTAGGCGCTGGTTTAAACGTCGCATTTTACATGCGCCGAATCGAATTGCCGAATTAAATGCATGTAAAATGCGACGTCTAAATCAATTAAATGCGACATGTTTCAATTCGATGCGAGTCAGTCGAATATTCGACTGATCCAGTCGAATATTCGACTGAAGCTCGGTAGTTGATTTAAACGCCGCATTTTACATGTGCCGAATCGAATTGAAATTATGTAAATAATTTATGTTCGCTCGAATGGGAATTTAAAAACACGTCGCTCGCGCTCAGCAATTTTATTCGGCAAAATAATGCGACGTTTAAATCAAATCAGCCTAACGTATTCATTCGAGTCGACTAAAATTAGTATTTGATTCGGCGCATGTAAAATGCGGACGTTTTAAACCAGGCCTTAGTCATCGAATCTGCTCGCCCAATTAATTAGTTTGTGTCACGGGGACTAAGCGAATTATTTTAGCTCGTTTACGTCTCCTGCTGTAAAATAATTGTATATGGTACATGTATGCTTTATTTTAGTCGAAGCCAGAAAGATCTAGAATCTTATGCTGCTAAGGTATATAAGAGAGATTCGGTGTACTTTTTAAGTGGTTTTATCCCAGGAAGTGTTCGAGGTTTTTCCCATGGAGTGTTTAGAGAGAGAATTATTCTCGTGAGTCAGTTAAAAAGTGTTTAACTGAAGTGTGACGCTAAGGTGTCGTTGTAACGTCTCGACAGAGGGTCGTGTTTGTTAAAGTGTAACTGAGCGGGTACGTGGGTATCCCCCTGGCAAGAGGCCGTGTATATACAACGGAGTGGACAAAGGTCGTTGTGTAAAGTTTAAGCGGAGGAGTGTTTATTCAAGTGTAATGCTACCAGTCAAATCAAGAAGAACGTCAACTTCCCACGCCCCCCCTCCCGGGCAATCCCCGGGCATTTTGAGATTTTTGAAAATTTCTTGGGCTTTCAAATTCCTCCCTCACCAGGCCGAAAAGATGTTCAAATGCCCCCACCCCCGGGAAAAATTACCAGATTACTGTTTTAACTTTTCAGTTGCTGTACATTTAAACATGGTTTATTAGACAACACATATCTATATATTATAGACATAAATCGTTCTTAAAAACCTTTAAATACGGAACACAGCTTGTGTAGGCCTTAAGTTTTCAACCAATCCGCCCCGAATACGCAATCTTTTCCTTTGAATTCATCAAAATTTGTCTCCGCTGTCTCCGCTGTGATTTATCAACCCACCTGGAATCAGCGCGACTCGTAAAATGAAATCTAGGCCAGCGATCAAATTCCCCACCCCCTATGAGTGGTGATCAAAAGCCCTCCCTCTCGAGCAGGAAAAGGCGTCAAATGGCCTGGGGTATGCCGGGGGAAGGTTTAAGTCTTCAATTCGGACGTGGTACATAACTGACAAGCCTAGCGTGGCGCTTTTTGGGAAGGTCTTAAGGGAGTGACTGCGTTCATCTGGAATAAATGACCTTGTTGTTATTTTACCGACATCCCTGCGTTCTGTATTAGTACGCCCCGCCCCCCCCCCGGTCAATTCACGAAACCGCCCATCCCCCCCGTGCTCGCAACCCGGGGCATGTGAATTTTTTGAAAAATTTTTGGTCAAATTCCCCGCCATGTTGCCGGTTGCAGTACGGTCAAATGCCCCCCCGTTAGAGCTACAAGAGAGGGTCGAATCCCCACCCTCCAGGCATGTGCTAAAGCAACTGTGGGAAACAAGTTTCTGCAAATTTTCAGCCACTGCGTAATTTCTTGTTCAGCTTGTCTTCGCATTCCACACTTTAATCAAAGGCATATTCCACGATATAACTTATATAAAACGGACACCGACAGAAAAACCCACGTGGAATCGACAAGAGCAATGACCCGTGAACGCGGCTCACGTGCTGGAATTAAAGAAATGCAAAATCCTTTTTGCTGATCCGACTCGCTGACATGACGTATTGAGACGAAAGTCAAATGTCCCCACCGGGCCGGGCCTGCATTTTGGGTCAAATTCCCCACTGTAGGTGCGGAACTTAACGCAAGGCAAATGCTCGTGGATTGCCCGAGGGGGATGGGCGGTCTTTGGAATTGTGCTGGTACATTAGACTACAACCTTATCTGCCACACTTAACACATCGAAGCTCGCAAACAAAAGGAACACATTCCGGCATTTTACGCTTATGATGTAGTTATATTATATGCACGTTCACGTTAACAACGAGGTATTGTACTCATATGTGAAATGTGGTTAAATAAAATTACTCCTTTACTACTAACTAGTCTCGTGACCTGGTTTTAGTCACTTACGAGTATGCTGTCTTAGAATGCCGACAAAATAATCAAGTAAGGCTAATAAGATTTCCTGGCCTCATCACAAGAACGTTTTATGGGGTTTTGAATAATGTAACCCCCTTAAGAACCTTTGTACTGTACTTTGGTAAGGTCCCAACTGGAGTTACTGTACTGTCGTGTGGTCCACCTTAACCAGCTAAAGATGTTGACAAGTTGGAAAGAATTCAATGAGGAGCTTACAAAGTGTATACTGAAGACAGGACGTTGAGTATTATACTAGAAGAGAAAGACTGAACTTACCTTATCCCCTAATCGGCCATCACGGTACGTCTAGCATGCCCCCCCAGTAAGTTCGGTTCTTTTTTTTTGCTTGGAACTTGTCTTATGTATAAACCCCTATGTACTTATATCATCAAGTTACTCACCATTGGCGTCCCTTCACCTATTATATCTTAAACACCTATGACGTCATAGTTCCCATCTGCAATCTCATCTATTGCTAGTCCAATTACCTTTTTTTATATTCAGATTCTGAGGAGTACCCTTTGACGGGAAGGGATGAACTTGTACTGAAGAAGGACTATGATTGTTGACACATGGAATGTGTTACTACTTTCTGTGCAGCAAGCTTCAAGTATCTCTAGCTTTAAAAGGGGAGTAAGGGATTTGCTATCTTCTAGATTTGTGTAATTAATTGGATTCTTGCCAAGAATCAAAACGAAATCTAAAATCGTTCAAAAGCGAAATGAACAACTGAAAAAACTCTAGGGTAGGTGGGTGGGAAGGTCAAGCAATGGCGGTCAACTAATTAACAAATTGACGTCAGTTTTTTTATGCATCTGTTCTGTTATTGATCATTAATTTTGTCATCACATTGTCAAAGTAGTGCTGTGGATCCACGAGGCGATAGCCGAGTTGATCCGCAGACTATTTTGACAATGTTATGACAAAATTCATTGTCAATAACAGGACAGACGCATAAAAAACTGACATCAATTTGTTTTTACGATAAAAAATTGTTGAATTGCCCGCTCTCGCTCGCTGACGCGTCGCATGAATTTCAAATTCATGTGTCTGTCCGCATATTGACAATAAAATTTCACCAATGAGTGCGCGTGAACTTCTGCAGTTATTGTAAAAAAAATTACATGTCCCATGACCTAAATCCATCCCCAGGCCCCAGTGGTGTGTGACAAAAACATTTTCCACTTATTTCGTTCCACTCAGCCGGTGGGAAAATCACCCATAAAGAAATACACAAGCAGCAGCTCTGCTGCAGTGCCATCAATTCCCTTGGAAACTCCATGAAGATGTTCTGTTCACCATGCCAGCTTTACATAGTTTGTCCTTACAGCCAGGTGATCGTTAACAGTACTCTGGGTGCAGTAGAATCTTCATGTCATCAAAAAGACAATCATTTGGCAATTACATCAGCCTGGTTTGCTAATAACACTGAAAATCAGGATAACCTCTCATTTAGCTCTTCTTCACCTTTAGTAGTGGTGAGCCTGGATATCTCTCCTTAGACTTGGTGTATACAAATGCGCTGAAGGAAGTTACTATGGTCAAATAATGTCTACTAAACCATTAAACTCCTCCAAAGAAGTTAGGTCTTCTTCTGTTTGTTTCTGGTCATCAATACAGGCCTTGAAAGCTTTAACATGTTCTTGACATTTCCTCCAGTCTTTATGTTCATCCATACAGTCCTTTAAAACAATTGATGCCCACATTAGTAAACTATTCAGGTGCAAGTGCAAAGGTATGTCTACATTCTGCATTTATTGAGTTGGTAAAATCATAAAGACATCACACCAACTAAATTTTATATATATATAAAAAAAGATAATCTGACTATGAGACCTAAACTATCAGCTACAAGTGTAAATTAAAGTGCTAACTGAACCCATGAATAACCCACTGAGCGTTAGCCCTAGTAAAGGAATCAGGGAACCACACGAGGTAAAGAAAAAATCTTTTGACCTCAGTGGGAGTCAAACCCATGACCTCCGGATTAGATCTATCGTTACTATGCCAACTGAGCTACGAGGTCGGACAGAGAAAGTCGGGGACGATTTTAGGTAGTGAATCGAAGAGAAAGTAAAGGTACATATGAATGTTGTGCCGCGTAGCACTATGAACACAAATGGTGGAACAGAAAATTAACTCTGAAGTACTATGTAAATTAAAGTGCTCATTGAACTCAGTGGGTTATCCATGGGTTCAATTCGCACTTTAATTTACACTTCAGAGTTAATTCTCTGTTCCACCATTTATCAGCTGCAAGGTTTGGGTGTCTATGGACACAAATATTTGGAGCACACACTTTAGACAGATGCTTTCAAGTATTTTAAGTATCCTCTGGAAGAATATAATCTCTGGGCAGAATATTAAGTTCTTAAAACCCATGCCAAACAGCTGACCCAGCCCTCCATGCTTCTGAGAACTACAAAAATGTAGCACCAAAACTTTGGCTACATGTATGTACTCCAAGGTTGAGTTACGTATACTCATATCCATCCCTCCAGACTGTGCATTATTTTTAAGAACCAAATTCACACTATAGTAACAGGAAAGGTCTATCAACACATTTATTAAAGAACTATGGAGGCTCAAAAAATGCAAATGAGTGTCTCACCTTCTGCAACCAAGCCCTCAACACGATACAAAACATGGCAATAGTTTAAGGGAAGGGAAGGGAATATCACTATTATTTACAGGTGGGTACTGTTATTGGAGGAAATGCTTAGTCGTTTTTACTAATAAAATTAAATTGACATAGGCAGTCAAAAGGAAAACTGAACTCCTGGGAAGTCTATAGTATAGGCTTCCATAAGAAATATTTCCAAACACTAAACTAATCACCATATCCTCTACTACAGAAGGGCAAATTTCTATGGAAACAAAAACACTAAGCCTAACTTGTCCCCTGTGGTCTCTTGAGTTCATTGAATATTAACAATCTGAGCATGAGCTCCTTCCCATGACTCCCTTGACTGTATACATTGCAACATCACAGGAGTAATGTTGAATATGAACAATCTCACTGGTTTATAGATCGGTTATCGACCAAATGTGAGGTCAAGATGTTTTGCTATTCTAGGAATTTCTGGCTGAGGTTATGAAATAGCTTGATAATCAAAGAGTTAAGATAGAACACCTTTCTGAAAAAGATATACTGTTTGGAATCCTGAGGTGCAAGGACAAGTTATTTGTTAATCATGCTTTGATAATTGCTAAACAGTATTTTTATATTCTTGTAGACAGAACAAATCTCTCCCTTCAGTTAAAGTATTTAATTCCAAAATTAAAATGACACACAAGCTTGAGACAATTACGGATTACAAAATGAACTAACAAATTAAAAGCTCGCAATATGAAACGGGGCAAGTACAAAAACATTTAAGGATCTTGTGTTGTAGCTGCACTGGGCTACTACTGTCACTGGAACTAAGGTATGTGTGTACGTGAATGTATGCTATGACGTGTACCCTGTCAAACTGAATTCCAATCAGACTCTATCAAATGAGTCTGGCGATCAAATAAAATTGGACAATCAAACTTAACATAATGTGTGATCCATGAACTCTTGATATTTGCAAATTAAAACTGGTAGTGAAAATCCTTAACAAGTTGTTCAAGGTTACTTCAGTATAGCATATGTTTTTTGTGTTTTTCAGACAAATAAGCTTAACATGACCTTTAGTCAAGCAAATTTATTCACCAAACACAATGCAACGATTGTATTTAATGTAATTTGATTGCTGAACTCCATCAAGCAGAATCTAATGGTTTGAGTGCACTGGGTTCAATTTGTTTGATTGAGTTCGACTGACTCGGAAATCAAAGTCACACAAAGATCGGTGTTTGATTTCGTTCAATTGCCAAACTCAATCACACTTAGTTGAACACAATCTGTGGATTGAGCACAATCGAGTTCGAACTGAAACGTTCGATTGACTATGGTTGGATATTTGACGGAGACTTAAGCTTAAAATATTTAAGCTGGTTTCAAAGGAAAAACATAGTTTTGTTTTCCCTCGAGTCTCTAGATGAAATACTCGAAAACACAAGCCTGACTGTTTCCCTCGGGACCAGTGATTACAATCAGTGTATAACATACATGTGCATACAGTGATTAAGTGTAGATACAGAGGATATTACACATTGGCAAGAAGATATGAATTTTATGTTCCAGTAACACGAACAATATCTCACGAGTGAGTGCAGCGAATGAGTGAGATGTTGTTCTTGCCACGAGAACATAAAATTCATATCTTTGAGCTAACATGTAATATTCTTTTTATTATATAGACCAGAAGCCTATCACCTAGATAATAAGCTTCTGTAGAGACATACTGATGATGGCATTTTTGATGATTTTCCGAAGATTCCAACCACTTTCCGAAGACTTCCAAAGATTTTCCAAAATTGTTCTGAAGGCAGGACGAACATTCCCGAACATTTCTCAAAAATTTCCGAAGATTACCGAAGACTTTCGAGGAAAAGCCGAAGATGTTTCAATCATACACCAACGAATTTAAGTACAAGTTAAGGTGGCCGCACACAGTTTTAGCGCATGCTTTTGCTGATGCAATTTAGCGCGTGCACAAGGATTTCAGAAAACAAACATGGGAGTAACTGCTGAATACCCCGCCACTCTGCACCACTATTGTTTTCGTTGGTCGGCGTTCTTTAAAGAACGAAGCATAACACAAGAGATGCTATTCTTATTCAACGACATGCAAATAAGTGGCGGGGTATTCAGCAGTTAGGCAAAAAATTATAATTTGTCTGTATAATAAAATCACATATGAGCTTAAAAGTGTACAATCCATGGAACAGCGTAGGAAAATGAGGCTCACCAATAAAGCGTAATGAAGGTCTGCACATCCCGATTTTTTAATCCTAGTATCAAACGGATCTTCTTCTTCCTCCTCCTCTTCTGCTAGTTCGACTTTTTCTTTCTCTACTTGCTCTCTTTTCTGCTTTCCATGTCCCGATCCATGAAACGCTCTTGCTCCATGATGAGACATGGCTTACATATAGACACTCTGTGTAATGGTAAATGAAGGAACTCTTAGGAATAACATCTGCTAGTAACGCAGGCTCAAAGAATCAAAATATGGCGGGTTTGCAATGTTTTGGTTGTGGACAAGAATTTGGCTTCTTTAGACGGGAGGTCAGCATTTGTTTTGTTTTTCATTGAGAGTGCTTATCACTGAATATTTCAACTGTATTTCTTTTGCCCAACATATTGGATGTAGCGTTGTCTAGTGGTTTGGGTGGGCTCCAGTCGAGCTGTCAAGAAAAATATTGGGTTTACCTCGGTGTAAAAACCTGTGAAGTTTTTCTTTGTTTTGTAGCTATTGTTAGGGTTATGGTTTATTATGTTCACCTCTTTGTTTTCTTTGTTTTATTTCACTGGTGAGTGTTACAGATTCTCACCGAGGATGAGCCGGAAAATTGCATTACGAAAGCACTAAATTTCAAATTTTCTTAAGTGGGGTTGGCGGGGGAGTGGGGGGGGGGGCATGCCCAAAAATCCCCCAAAATCCCTAAGTTCCCCAAGTTGGTGCAAATCATTCACTCCAGGATTATCCTAGATCCACCCAGGATGGCCCGTGTTAAACTCCTAGGCCATGCTATGAACTGCTTAAACTCCAATGTAAGTTTGCATTCTTAGATACACAACTTTCTTTTTGTTTTTTTAGTTTTCCTTTGTTTTTTTTTTAATAATTTATTTTATTCTCTTACAGCAGCTAACAATTCTTACAACACTAATGCTACTTACAACACTAACATTGCTTACAAATCTATGCACTCTCATCTAAATTCCCTGGTCATATTACACCCGTGCGCAAAAACAAATGAACCAAAAAACACACACACAAAAATTGCTATCGTGCACTCACTGGATGGTAAGATACTTTGATATCTCAGTTTACTACTGTACCATGATGACAATTTCATATGATAATGATATTTTGATATTTGACATGCACATTGTGACGACAATAATTTCTTGATAGTATCATTCTTTTATCACAAAAATATCAATAAACTATCAAAATATCATTTGTGAAACTACTGATATTTTGATAAACTACAATCCTGCACCTACTATAAGTGCCTTCATCCCTCTTGCCATTTCTTAGTGGGGAGAGGGGGCTTGGTATAATGTGGCCAATTTGATGTTTTCTTCTTAGGGGAAAAACAATAACTTACCCTTCAGTGTGGGGTGAGATTGAGCATAAAATGGAATGGTCCTCAGGGTTAGCAGTTTTTGCTAGGTGCAGGTGTTGTCCTCTGGGTTGACACTGTCATTGCCACTTAGCTCCCTACTGTACAAAAGTCATACAAAAAAGCAAATTGCCAGATTTCACATTTACTGTTGTCTGATGATTTTAAGGTGAAGAAATATTGAATCATGTGTATTTTGTGCACCCCTCGACCGATATATCGGTCGACATATCGACCAACTCTCGACCGATATGTCGACCGACATATCAGTCGAGTGCCGACGATATATCGACCGAGATGTCATCATGTGTCGGTCGGCATATCGGTCGATATGTCGACTGGCACTCGACCGATATGTTGGTCGATATGTCGACCGAGAGTGGTTGTCCGATTGTCGTCCGACATGTCGATCGATAGGCTACCAACATTCTGCCAATGAATTCACTGCTACTTGCCCTGGTTGCGTGACTTGGAACAGTGATACATATAGCTTCATATCATTATCTTAGAACGTTTTGGGAGTGATGCTTGCTTCCAAACGATATTTCAAAATTTTTTTTCATTTAGATATTTCCTTCAAAATAGTATTAGAATATGCGTAGGATGCTTGAAAGTCTTCAGGCTAGAAAAGAAGTGGCAACATTGAACAAATATAGTGACTTTATTTTCCAGTTTGTTGTTAGTAAACGCCGTAATTCATAATAAAATACGCTACCAAAGAATTACTGTATTACTTGGCACAACGCTTGACACAAAAACAGTAAAATTTGACACATGAAACAGTCCAATCTGGTTTGGTACGTTGGGGTCTGATATGGTAGGTTGGGGCCTCAAATTGTATGTTGGGGTCTGATATGGTAGGCCAAGCTCCAACTCTATCTAATAGACTACTTGCGTATTGGTGACCGTAGCTTGCATCGCAGACATAATTTAAGGTGGCTCTCTCGAGTATTTACGAACATCCTCGCTATAGAGCCCGAGTTAGAAAAGGAAACTTAGTTAATTCATTTTAAAGTTTTCCCCCTAGAGATTTACCAGTATGGATACTGTTGAAATAAAGCTTATTTTTTGGTTGTCGATTTTTGGATTAAGGCCATTACCATGGCAACATCTCATCTAATGACAGGCACATATTTTCCTCATTTTGGCCTAAACTCCTTAATATTTATACTATCCTTCGTTGAAATTTTTTCATACTTTGCCATGCACATCATGGAAATGATAATTCCTAACATTTTGAATCAGTAAAAAGTCAAGGTTGTTCAGACAGTTTTTCCAATGTTCTGTAATTTGCCATTTTTCTAAATATATTAGATTAGCTCTGACAGATTTTAACCAAAATAAGGTATTTTATAGGAAATGTATGTGGTTACAACTCCGCCAAATTTTTAAAAAATTAACCAAAGGAAACGCGAGAAAATTTACTGTTAGTTTTGCTTTTTGTGCTGATGTTGACGTCATAAAAATAAAAAGACACTGATGTTTCTACGCTTTTGACTTATATTATAAGACAGTAGACTGATACACCAACGGCAGTCGACCGATACTCTGCTGACAATCAATGGTCAACGTATCAGCCGCTATGTCGACCGAGATATCTCCTGATAGTTGGTCGATCTGTCAACCATCACTCGGCCGATATCTCGATTGATACATCGGTCGATATGTCGACCAACATATCTCGGTCATGATATTGGCCGAGTGTCGGCCGATATATCGGTCGACATATCGACCGACACTCGACCGATATGTCGACCGATACATCGGTCAAGTGTCAGTCGATATGTCGACTGATATATCGGTCGAGGGGTGCACAAAATACACATGATTCGAAATATTACGTACTCTCGTAATCTAGTTTTTTTCTTTTTTATCTCATTTCAGTATGGATGTAAAAAATGCGGACGACTGTTTTGCTCTGGCTGTACTTCTCATTCAGTGATTTTGCCAGAACATGGTACAAAGAAAATGAAAGTTTGTGACAAGTGTTACAAGGACACAAAAAGGTGAAATTTCGATGTTTGCTTTTTATCTCATTAGTTCAGGACACTGCTTTCAGTTGTAATACATCCTTTGCATAACACTGACCCCAGTCAAGCACTTTTCCATCATAAAAATTACTAGCCTTTGAACAAACTGCATACATGCAGAAATGAAAAGGTCATGACAAAATTATTTTGATAAATGTTGCATATTTTGAGACTATTGATGTCTAAAAATAACATAATTAAGCAGACTGAAGTGTTTAGGTGTAACCCATAACATTTTTTATCTTTTTTTTGTCTTTATTATGGGTTTACCCACAGGTCATAAAACACTTTAGGCTATGAAAAACTTGTGAAAATCTTCATGTGATAAGCTCCTGGAAACCTTTCATTGTATTTATTCCATTAGTGTACGTTTCAGGCCTGTTTGAATTTATTATAATTTTTTTTCTCTTCTGTGCTACTCAGGTGAAATTTTTCCTGTTGATCCAGAATTTTATACTTTAAGGCAAGATTTTTTATATTTTCAGAAACCAGGAATCTCAAGGTGCATATGTCAGTAATTTGAATGACTTAAACAAGGACTCTGCTTTACTTAGACCAAGTTCTAGCAGTTGTCAGGTAATTATCAGGGATTCAGTTGGAGTCCAAGGCAATTAAGAAATAGAAAACATGTACCATGTTTCTGTTGAGTTATAGAAACACGAGTGGAAGTTTGGGAGAACGAGAAATGCTGTGGGAACACGAGCCATAAGTTCTCCTAAACTTTCATGAGTGTTCCTATAACTCGATAGGAACATGGCTCAGAACATGTTTTCTATTTCTTTTTGAAAATAGCACGACAAGAAAAAGGAATTAAAACAATTTGTTAACTTTGATTATCAAAATATTAATTATCTTTGCTTGCGCCATCATTACATCAACAGCTCGAGCTAGTTCAGTCCATCGAGTTTTAGAAATATGATTTTTAACCAATCATTGTACATATTTCCTTAGGACTCTTTTCTAAATAGAAATGTAAAATAAATTGTTTGTTAGGAGTCAGGCCTATATAGTAAGTTAAATATGACATGTTTTACTATAAGCTTGTACTGTATGTCGTGTATTTATGATGTACAGTTGCAACTCTGTGAGTAGGCAAGATGAAGATAGCAGATAGTATACTCTGCATTACATGATGGACAACAGAGTGCCATCACCTAGTTTAAACTGTACAGAACAAAGTACATGACTTCATTAGATTTACATTCATAAGCAGTAGATGAGATATTAACCACTGCATGAGACAATATAATTCTCTCGAACGTCACTCAGAAAAACAACCCAACAGCTGGACCAGTTGAAAGAAATATACATGTACCTAGCTCAGTATCTTCAGAAAACGAAAATTTCTCAGCTGATCCTGACGAGGCAATAAGGAGAAGGCTTGCAGAGCTGAAGACTGATGATTCCTGTCCAGGTGATGCATAAGGCTGGGGAGTAGAGATAATAGAATGGTGTATACTCCGTCAATTACTAAGGTTCATAACTGTAATACCTGTTATGGCTGAGTACAGTATGCTTGATCAGCCTTGATTGACATCTTAATAGCTTTTTTGACATTTTGTGACATTTTGGCGAGGTCCAGAGCTTGGCCAATTTAAGGGGCAGTATCTTTGAACATTTGGTACATTCCACTCATTTTTTAAAATGGTTGACAAATGGGTCACACTAGCGGATAAACAGTTCTAATTGGCCGTAAATCAAACAGCCGGGCCTGGGGCCCGTCTCTCAAAGCTCCCAGTAATTAACAGGCCTGTTATTAAGCTGTTTTGATTTCCGTTAAGGATGGGAGTTTCAAACGTTAAATGAAAATCGTGCAGTAAAGTTATTAGCTAATTAAAAGAAACAAAATAGACTTCATTAGAGGTCAGAGCACCTCCTACTTTTCTCGAGACTTTGATTTCAAAATATGATATCGGGCCCATTAAGTTACTGGAGCTTTCGAGGAAACAGGCCCCAGGCGTCATACATGTACAATGTGGTATTGAATAAAAGTAAGCCAATACTTAGAGAGCTTAAAACATATTTTGTGATACTGACATGAGCCGTAAGAACTTCTAAGCACATGACAGAGGTGTGTAAAATTCCACGAAGCACGACATGTGCAAATGACAGCGGAAAGTCCTAAAACTGATCAAAACCATGCTTTTGACCTCTAAAAAATTTGCTGTGACACAGCCAAACAGCTCCACTCTACTAGCCTCTACTTAAAATTGCTCCTCGTAACAGAGCATAAAGTACCGGTCAGATTCACTTGTGAAATAACGAAAGGTCAAGACGAGACCAAACATTAAAGAGAGAATTGCAACTGCACAATTGCCACGACTTTTCAAACAAGTCAACAATCAGCGATTTAACCAATCATATTATGATACCAGGAGCTAGTGTCACAGAATGGGGGCATCAGTAGAATGTCTACAGGCTCCCTTGATTTGTTCAGGCTCACCACTTCCCAGGAGCCTGTTTGCAGGCTAAGACTGACGTAAAAGTCAATGTATATACATATACGATTAATACATAGGATAGCTTCAATCTTCTTCAATATATAAGTTCTATAGAAAATGTTTGCCTCTGACTCTTGTTGTTTTGTTCAGAAACAACAAGACTCAGACGCAAACATTTTATATAGAACTTATGACGTCTCCTGACTACACTTTTTCCATTTTTAAACTTCTTCAATACATGCCCAATTTAAGACCAGAGTGCGTAAATCATTTCTGACCAACGCAGCTGAAAACCATACCCTTTGGTTATATTAGGGTATATTTGGTGTATTAGTATAGCCCATAGAACTGTGCAAGCCCTAGGGTTTCAATTTTTTGGTTCTGTGTCCAGTTCCGAAAATAGTACAAAATTACCTCCTTTCAGATGTATTATTAATACTAAGTCAACTTTTGTACTTCTTCTACTTTACATTTGATGCCATGTAAACATATTGGTATCCCAGACTGCATTGCACATACCATGCAGTGCACTTTGGGATTGATACAACATGGCAGATGGGTGATGCGAAACAGCGTTTTAGTTTCATATACTATAATACCATTGGAGCGCTAATCAAAGAAATAGGCCACTTGCACTAAGAGGTCATGTGACATCGTTTTTATGAAAATGAAAGTTACATGATTTTGCCACCGAAACACTATTAGTGGGTCATCTCTTAAACAAAATAATTGTGATTTGGTTTTTCAAACCCGCACCATTTGCTTTAAATGAGCAAGTCCGTAGCTGGTCACGTGACCAAAATTTGATTTTTAAAAGTATGAATTACCGTTTTCTGACACAAATTTTGCACTTAAACTTCAAGGAAAATGTTGAAAAGATGATGTGGTAACGTTTATAGTACATCTGAACATAACTATCAAACATTTAACAAGATATAAACAAAAAGTATTTTTGGCCGCCATGTTGGAGGGCAAGAGTATGCCCTCCAACATGGCGGCCAATACAAATCATACTAATTTGTTGAAAAATCAAAGTACCATAAAATTTCTCCCTTAAATGCGTTTCCTCTCAAATTTCGGGTGAGAGATAATTTTATATGGTCTGTCAATTTTTGGCATCAGCAAGATCACAACTCACTCTTTAAGGGAGGCATTGGTCACGTGACCTCTTAGTGCAAGGGGCCTATTACTCTTTGTCTTGAGAATTAGTAAAGGGAAAAACTTTAATCAAATGAATTTTGATCGGCAAGGCTGAACATGTGGGTGGTGAAGGGTTTTCGGTTCTGTTATTTCGGCTGAATCATGGTAACAACATGGCACCAGAAGCAATCATTACCATGAAATCCTAGGGCTTGCTGTGTTTACTTATTTTGTGAACATTGTTGATTCTGTAATATCCCTACTCTTTCACCAGAGAAATCGCCACGGTCAACACTAACAGATCAAGAATTAGGAGAAAGGTTTGAGAGTCTCACTGGCCGAAAGGCAACATCCATGCAAAAAATCAAATGTAATTACATTGACTACATATATTCAATTCCATTAAACTGAAGGGTTTATAAAAGGTTACCTTCTGTAGCATGAAGTGTAGAGAACTGCTTACTACAAGTTTCACCCGAATCATAGCTGATTTTTTCAAGTGTTTCTCTAGCAGGGACATGTTACAGCAATACTATTCCTTGTGACACACCTGCAACATGTTTGAAATACAGGCAGTTTAAATTCCTGCTTCATGAAGCAGGGATTAACTGTCCTCAGGCAATTTCTAATGTCTTCTTGTGTTTATTACTCTAACAGGGTACATTCCTGCTATAATGCATATTTTATGTCTCAGTCCACTTCTTGCATACCAGCTTGCACTTTCCCTACAACTTTGATCCTATGAGTACATCGAAGGGGACTTGTTCCTTCTTCACATCCAGGCTGCAACATGTTCCCCAGCTATAGTGTGTGCCCACCTGTACAGCCCAAGTTTTATTTGGTAGAAAAGGAAAAATCATCAGAACCTATTTACCCATTGGCATAGTGCTCGTGAATGCCTTTCTTGGTTTTGTGAAGATTAATTTGTTTTGTTTGTTAATAGATCAATACCCTTCTGCCAAAGAAATCTGAGGTTGAAGAAGTGAATGATTTGATGAAGCAAATGTTAGATGAAACCAAGCTTTATGAGGATGATCCAATGACTGCAGTTTCGGTTACAGACAAGGAAATTGAACAAAGGCTCGCAAAACTGAAAGATATTGATCCAAGTGAGTTGAAAATAGAATTGCATGTTTAGTATGATCAGGTGCATACAGAAAATACCCAGCAGATCTTATTGACAATGATTTCGCTAGTAATAATATTGCTATTTCCATCCAGACTGGGGTGCTAGTCTGTTCAGGTTTTCATGTTTCAGTAAGGCTGACCTATCAGTAGTTTGCTTCTAATTTTGGTGGCACACTGTCTTTTGATACCCCTGGGTGGAATCAGAGAGATGCACTGTTAGTAGTTTCCTTAGTAGTATTGCTTTTTCCTTCATGAATTGGTTAGCTAGTCTATTGCAGGTTGCACTAAGCATTCTGTAAGGTTGTGAATGGCCTCTAATACTGTGACGAACTCCCCATTGACACTCCTTGCTGGAATGTGAGAGAGGCACTGCAAAAATCTATAAGGTGATTTGCCCAGTTTAACTTAACATGTGAGTACCATGGCCAGCACTCGAACCCAGGCTGCTTCAAAATCCAGGGCTGTGGCTGAAATGATTTACGATTGTCAGAAAAAAAGAAACATACAAAAATGAGTCTTTTCGACCCATCACAAAGGATTTCAAGATTACAAGATCAGAGCAGGAGTGTCTGAGCTCCACGGTTTTCTTGGAACCATTCACTTCCACTTAAAATTAACATTGACTAGAAATCTCCTGAAACAATTTCCTGGTCAATCATTGTGATGTACATTCTAAATCTTCATAGAATAAAAATTAAGAACTGGTCACCCTGCCTCCCAATTCAGGGAGACATGACCACTCAAAGGTGCCTTACACCTGTATACACATGAATTTTTACATTTTTCTAGAGAGGTTTTTATTTGCACTGTTCACATGATATTTCTTAGAAGCAGGAAAATATTGCGAGAGAAGAAAATGGGTAATAATAACATTATCATTAGTTATTTTTTGGATAATTTATAGGCACTACTTGACTTGCAGATCTGACAAATCAACCTAAAACTAGTGACTTTGACAGTGATGAAGATGATGAAACAGCAACTAAAAGATACCTCAAACAGGTTTGTTTTAGTAAGTTATACTCAATTTCAGTGTATTAATTAAATTTAAACTAAGCCTGGTATTTAAGTCTTTCAATTTCAGCCCCCCGCACCCTTGGAAGTTTATCAGTCTACCAGGAAAAATCTACATCAGGCAGTAATAAATATGCAAGTGAACTCCATAACCTTGAATGTTACTGGCCTCGCTGAGTTGTGTATCAAATATCAAGAATGACAATGAGAACTAAATTTAAAAAGTTTGGGTGGTCTAAATGTTCCACTACATACATGTATGTCATGACTTCAAATTTGTCAGGTGTGTTGGCCAATAATATTGCATTACCATTGGTACCCCTACTATTACATGTAGCTCAAGTTTAAGTTAATTATGCTCATATATGAATTACAGAATAAACAATGTTATTTGAGAAATATAATTAGTTTGGAACAAGGAAACGCTTTCTTAGGAGTGTCAAGACTTTTTAGCTCGAGGGCAATGAATCAATTGAAAATGATTAATGGAAATACGAATTAATGTACCACTCACTGTTTTTATAGATATTAGGTGAAGCAGCTCTGGAAATGAAAGCAGACGATATTGACACTGGTAAAGGTATTTTAATTGACTATTAAGCACTTAGTGCTTCTCTGCATGGAACATCAAGTTATGATCTGAAGCTTGATGCAGCCTCATTAGAAGACTTCCTCTGGGGTTATCATCTGTCATTGAATACATATGTAGGAGTATGTGATAAGACAATTTAAGAATGTCTTCATTTAAGTGGGGCTTGGAAAACTTGAATTCCAGCTTGCTCATCTGACAAGCAGCTCTCAAATTTTGCTTGGCCTGGGCAAGTCTTAGTTAATTTTTTTTTCTTGTTTAGTTAGCGGATGACGTGCAGGGGCCCTTACCTACATGTAATGGGCAAGTGAGAATGAAAAGAAACATTTAGTTGCCCTGGATGAACAGAAGGAACATTTTTCAAGCCCTGATGAGGCTGACACTAAAATGCTCTATATATTATATAATTCTAACTTGGCGCTGGGCCTTAAGGGAATAAACCAAAAGAAATCACATTGAGGTTATGCTTATGCTTACAGCTGTATGTTTATTCCCTGTCACTCCCTGTGGAGCATAGGTCAGGGCTCGAAAAATATTTGAATTCCACGTTGCCCATTGGCAAGTAACCCTCAAATCTTGCTTGCCCGGGCACTTCCCCGCTTGGCCAAGTTTTCAAACTCATTAATAATTCATGCACCCAAGAATGGAAGTCAACCTACAAGCATGTTTTAATGTAATAAACCCATCTTGACTGTAGTCCTCTTAGTGCTGATCACTTTCATGTTTACTTACTTCCGAGTTCCTGTATCACTCTGGGTATCTTTGTTATTATACAGCCTTGAGTCAATTTGTTCAATTCATCTAGGATCGTGTTCGACTCTTTGAAAGTTCACCTGGATCTTGTCTAACTCCGTGAAATCATTGTGAAGAGAAGCGCGGGAAATTTATAATTAACAGAATTAACAACAAATCGCCTTCCTACTTCAGCTTGACACATGCAGGCACAGTGTCGAATTTTGAACAGCCGGCGAGACTGGATAGCATATCATTTTGGGTGAATGAAAAATAGTTAATTCAGTCGAAGGAAAACGTCTTTGTGTGAAAGAAACAGTATTCTAAGTCATCTTCGAGGAACTCTGAAAGTATTTTGATGACTTATCCATTTTTTCATTTCGCACGCAGCACCCAACTTGCATGTTTCGCCGAAAACAGATATCTACCTGGATTTTAGCATCAAAAATGCTGGCTTCATTTTCACGGCAGGAAGATGCAACTCAATTTTTGCGTACAATTTCTACTGTTGTAATTAATATATCGATGTTGAGTTAAGTTTTGTACAAAGAAAATTGCTAAAAAAAAAAACCCACAGAAATGAACACAGCGTTTTTGTTCGCAACACGGCTATTTTTATCCTGGAAAGAAATTTGATCGGGGCAGATTTTTATCACATGCTTGGCAACACTATAAATTGTAATTTTTGTCAAGCTTCATCTAAACACTTGATTACCCTTGAACCTAAAACTTACTGTTCTTCTCAAAATCGTTATCAAAAATTAGTTGGCGAACGGCTTGCCTGGGTCCTTTGCCCTGGTTTTTTGGAGCCCTGGCAAAGGTCCATGGAAAACTGCCTACCATCTCCTTCTGTTTGGGCCAACTTTTTGTTTTCTTTCCAAATGTAACCTGCCTTTGATGCCTCATTGTCCAGGGTTCTCATCCAGCTGTTTCTAGGATGACCTTGGGTTTTTCTTTCCCTGTGGGTTCCACCTCAGTGCATGCTGGGTAACATTACTAATTGGTTTTCTAAGGGTGTGCTCAATCAAACCCCATTTGCACCCTCTATTCTGGATGTTGATTCGTTCTTGTTCTCAGTTCTTGCCAACAAATCTTAATTCCTTACATCAGGGGTTTCTATAAAGTTTGAAGTAGGCAGCTAGTTTGAGAAGAGTAGGCGACGGTATTGACAAGGGGCCACAAGGCCCCTTTTGCTAGGGGGGTCTGGGGGCATGCTCCCCAGAAAAATGTGAAATCTGGAAGCTCTTTAAACTCTATTTCCAGTGTTCTGGGCATCAAATTGGGTATAAATATAAGTACGATTTCTTAGCGCAATGAGGCATGACCTTGATCTCGAAATTGAGGTAAAAAGTACATCCAAGCCCGTCAAAATAAATTTTAATTTTGTTTGAAAGGATTGTTCTTTAATTACTTCAGTTTAGGCAGAAAGTAGCTGAGGTCTCTGATCGAAGAAGCAGAAGCTCTTCGTCGGACGTCAGTGCTTATTGAAACCCCTGCCTTATATAAAAAAATATATAATGAGGCCACATTGGGTTAAAGGATAAATAACTGCTTTCTTTTGTTTTATTCCCCTTAGAAGCATCAGCAACAAGTTAGAATTTCAATCTATCAAAATTGGCCTGTTGCACCTCCATCATTTTTGAAGAAGGTGGGGTGACCTGTAATAGTGGGTGCACTAAGCTCCAAATCATTTGGTCTGGTCATGGTAAGAGCTGTTACCTTGATCAAGATTTGTCTTGCGTTCTTTTTTTGTTCATATATTAAAATTATATCCAACTTCATGTAGGTGTTAGCAGCACTGGCAAGTCTAGATCTCAAAAGCCAGGAAAATCTAAGGTAAATCTGCATGCAACCTTTATAATTTCAATTTTCCTTTACAACATAGAATTCTTTTACACCTTTTCCAAGACAGTGTCTATTTCAGGATGTAACAAAGTCTGTTCATTGCAAGTTTGTAAGACCTCACATGGACTGAAAGTAAATTAGGGAATAATAGTTTCATAGGATGTAGTCAATGCACATGCATTGTTATGTACCATATTTTGTTGATTAAACACCCTCATTTACACATTTATTACTTTTGCAGTTTCTTCGAGGCTGGAGTTTATTAGAGTTTTTTATTCATTATTTTTAGAGCTTTGTGATATTTTATAATTATACTTAGAAAACAGTCCTAAGAAAGCATGCGCACTGATTGGTTAAAAATCGTGTTTGTATAACCGATGGTAACACAAAACTAGCGCGCACTGTTGACGTAGTGATGGCGCGAGCAAAGAGAATTTACATTTCGATAATCAAAGTTAACAAGTTGTTTTCCTTTTTCTCGTCGTGGTGTTTTCTAAAAGAAATAGAAAACATGTACTCCGTGTTTCAATCGAGTTATATAAACACTCGTGAAAGTTTAGGAGAACTCGAAAAAGCTGTGGAAACACTCGCCTGCGGCTCGTGTTCCCACAGCATTTCTCGTTCTCCCAAACTTCCACTCGTGTTTATATAACTCGATAGAAACACCGGTACATGTTTTCTATTTCTTAACTAGAGTTTACTATAACTCAAATATAAATTCCCTAAGGGTCTTTTTTTACGAATCTACGTGAGAGTACCAGCATTTATTTGAGAAACGACGTTTAATCAAGGAAATAGAGTATAATAATTTCAGGTAAAATTAGGAAACTAGTTTGTGTGCAAGCAGCATGGACCACAAATTACTGACATACTGTTTGTCAATAAAATTCACATTTCTAATTTTCTAATTTCGTATTTCATGACTACTAATGCAGTTCTGTCAGGACTATCAGGATTCCAACTGACCGTGTACATTAACTTTACTTAATACTTTCACAAGACGAATAATAAGTTACATTCTATCAGGATGGTAAGTAAAATGCACTCTGCGTGACTTGTTAGCCTGCAGATGTGAAGCCTTTAGCCAAGCTTAGCAGCATTTTTAGTAAAGATTATGAAGCAAACAGTGATGACGATGAGTTACCATGGTGTTGTATATGCAATGGAAATGCTGTGTTAAGATGTCATGGTTGTGATG
>JAHPZR010053642.1:10000-12500 GCA_019787425.1 Platygyra sinensis | reverse complement strand
TTCATGCAAGCTTCTGGACTTGCAGCTTATTGAAATGGCGTGCAAATACAGTTACACCTCTTCTTATTGACAGCTCCATAATATGGACACCTGGAGTAAAGACACTCGTGTCATGATATGTGCCTCTTTGGTGACCCCATTTAAGAGGTTTGACTGTACTTGAGTCAGTCAATACAGACAACATCCAGTCAATGAAAAACCACGTGCCAAGACAATGTTTGATTATTAATCCAACTTGATTGAAAGAGCTATTAGCGTCTTGCTTTACTTGCGCCCTTCACTTTATCGTCCATGTCAGGTGCCATGTAGTCAGCTATCGGTGGCGTCTCATTCGGTCCCTTGAACTGCAGCGGGAAAAGATCTCCGTCGACTTGAATAGCCTGTTCATAAAGATGCAACGAGCTTTTCTTGAGTTCCTTCAAGGCTTCTTCGCGACACCTTTCCAATTCTTGAACACGCTGTAGATCTTCTTTGTGCTGCTGCATCTTGTGTCTCGACCACTCTTTTAAAAGTAAAGTTCTTCGCTCTTTCTCTTCAGGCGATAACTCGACTGGGTGTCGTTGCCTCGATGCCTCCAGGAGTGTTGCATTCAACAAGGATTCCGGATCAATTGGAGGGACAATTTCTGTTTTGCGAACGTTGAACGAGGGAGTTTTCTTCTTTTTGTTCACTGCCAGATTTTTCTTTCTCTTTAGGCTAGGATTGTGCCTTGCAGGTAAGGACTGTCGTATTGACAAACCGCTAGAGCGAACGAAGACAGACAACATTCTTTGCTGTAAGTAGGTCGCCATGTTGGCTCTTACAATTTCCTTCGTTCCCAGGCTTTCGCGCTACGTGTTTCTTCCAGGTTGAGTTATAGACACATGAGTGGAACTCTGGGAGAACGACGCTGTGGTAAACAGGAGTCCCAGGGGGTTCATTAAGGGCCGGACACCGGGCAAATTGATCGGCTTAAGTCGTACGTACGACTTAAGCCGATCAATTTGCCCGGTGTCCGGCCCTTAATGAACCCCCTGGGACTCCTGTTTACCACAGCGTCGTTCTCCCAGAGTTCCACTCATGTGTCTATAACTCAACCTGGAAGAAACACGTAGCGCGAAAGCCTGGGAACGAAGGAAATTGTAAGAGCCAACATGGCGACCTACTTACAGCAAAGAATGTTGTCTGTCTTCGTTCGCTCTAGCGGTTTGTCAATACGACAGTCCTTACCTGCAAGGCACAATCCTAGCCTAAAGAGAAAGAAAAATCTGGCAGTGAACAAAAAGAAGAAAACTCCCTCGTTCAACGTTCGCAAAACAGAAATTGTCCCTCCAATTGATCCGGAATCCTTGTTGAATGCAACACTCCTGGAGGCATCGAGGCAACGACACCCAGTCGAGTTATCGCCTGAAGAGAAAGAGCGAAGAACTTTACTTTTAAAAGAGTGGTCGAGACACAAGATGCAGCAGCACAAAGAAGATCTACAGCGTGTTCAAGAATTGGAAAGGTGTCGCGAAGAAGCCTTGAAGGAACTCAAGAAAAGCTCGTTGCATCTTTATGAACAGGCTATTCAAGTCGACGGAGATCTTTTCCCGCTGCAGTTCAAGGGACCGAATGAGACGCCACCGATAGCTGACTACATGGCACCTGACATGGACGATAAAGTGAAGGGCGCAAGTAAAGCAAGACGCTAATAGCTCTTTCAATCAAGTTGGATTAATAATCAAACATTGTCTTGGCACGTGGTTTTTCATTGACTGGATGTTGTCTGTATTGACTGACTCAAGTACAGTCAAACCTCTTAAATGGGGTCACCAAAGAGGCACATATCATGACACGAGTGTCTTTACTCCAGGTGTCCATATTATGGAGCTGTCAATAAGAAGAGGTGTAACTGTATTTGCACGCCATTTCAATAAGCTGCAAGTCCAGAAGCTTGCATGAAGTCAGTCAATAAAATTTGTATTAGATCAATGATCCGAAATTAATAATCCAATGTAGGATTCTCTCAAAGAAACACATCAGTAGTTTCGGATTTTCAGACACAAAAGGGTTTGTGGCACTACTGTGATGTCACTGTATTGGCTTGTATGTCAAACCTCAAAGGTACTTTGTTGCCCAATATGTATAGATGAAACATAAAACATGTTGCATACAGGAGAGGGATGGGGAAGTGTTAATGGCCAAAAAACAAGAAAAGGAAACAAGGCATAACTCTGGATCATCTACTTGCTTTTTTCTAGTTTGTGCAACGTAAGAAAATGTTGGTCAATTTCTTTTTTCCAAGGGTATCAATGTTGTGTTGAAAAAGTTGGAACCCTAGCAAGTGCAATACATGTATTTTTAATCATAGTTCATTTACCCCCATTAGGTGTAAGTAAAGTTAGTGTACACTGTCAGTTGGAATCCTGATAGTTCTGACAGCGCTGCAATGATAATCGTGAAATACAAAACAAATGGAAAATTAGAATGTGAATTTTATTGACATACAGTACAGCTTTTTTTCTAGTTTGTGCAACAT
>JAHPZR010053642.1:0-5000 GCA_019787425.1 Platygyra sinensis | reverse complement strand
GAACGAGAAATGCTGTGGGAACACGAGCCGCAGGCGAGTGTTTCCACAGCTTTTTCGAGTTCTCCTAAACTTTCACGAGTGTTTATATAACTCGATTGAAACACGGAGTACATGTTTTCTATTTCTTTTAGAAAACACCACGACGAGAAAAAGGAAAACAACTTGTTAACTTTGATTATCGAAATGTAAATTCTCTTTGCTCGCGCCATCACTACGTCAACAGTGCGCGCTAGTTTTGTGTTACCATCGGGTTATACAAACACGATTTTTAACCAATCAGTGCGCATGCTTTCTTAGGACTGTTTTCTAAGTATAATTATAAAATATCACAAAGCTCTAAAAATAATGAATAAAAAACTCTAATAAACTCCAGCCTCGAAGAAACTGCAAAAGTAATAAATGTGTAAATGAGGGTGTTTAATCAACAAAATATGGTACATAACAATGCATGTGCATTGACTACATCCTATGAAACTATTATTCCCTAATTTACTTTCAGTCCATGTGAGGTCTTACAAACTTGCAATGAACAGACTTTGTTACATCCTGAAATAGACACTGTCTTGGAAAAGGTGTAAAAGAATTCTATGTTGTAAAGGAAAATTGAAATTATAAAGGTTGCATGCAGATTTACCTTAGATTTTCCTGGCTTTTGAGATCTAGACTTGCCAGTGCTGCTAACACCTACATGAAGTTGGATATAATTTTAATATATGAACAAAAAAAGAACGCAAGACAAATCTTGATCAAGGTAACAGCTCTTACCATGACCAGACCAAATGATTTGGAGCTTAGTGCACCCACTATTACAGG
Source organism: Platygyra sinensis (assembly GCA_019787425.1). Taxonomy (NCBI): domain Eukaryota; kingdom Metazoa; phylum Cnidaria; class Anthozoa; order Scleractinia; family Merulinidae; genus Platygyra; species Platygyra sinensis. Next base: position 4,187 of record JAHPZR010053642.1, on the reverse strand, counting down.
TCACCCCACCTTCTTCAAAAATGATGGAGGTGCAACAGGCCAATTTTGATAGATTGAAATTCTAACTTGTTGCTGATGCTTCTAAGGGGAATAAAACAAAAGAAAGCAGTTATTTATCCTTTAACCCAATGTGGCCTCATTATATATTTTTTTTATATAAGGCAGGGGTTTCAATAAGCACTGACGTCCGACGAAGAGCTTCTGCTTCTTCGATCAGAGACCTCAGCTACTTTCTGCCTAAACTGAAGTAATTAAAGAACAATCCTTTCAAACAAAATTAAAATTTATTTTGACGGGCTTGGATGTACTTTTTACCTCAATTTCGAGATCAAGGTCATGCCTCATTGCGCTAAGAAATCGTACTTATATTTATACCCAATTTGATGCCCAGAACACTGGAAATAGAGTTTAAAGAGCTTCCAGATTTCACATTTTTCTGGGGAGCATGCCCCCAGACCCCCCTAGCAAAAGGGGCCTTGTGGCCCCTTGTCAATACCGTCGCCTACTCTTCTCAAACTAGCTGCCTACTTCAAACTTTATAGAAACCCCTGATGTAAGGAATTAAGATTTGTTGGCAAGAACTGAGAACAAGAACGAATCAACATCCAGAATAGAGGGTGCAAATGGGGTTTGATTGAGCACACCCTTAGAAAACCAATTAGTAATGTTACCCAGCATGCACTGAGGTGGAACCCACAGGGAAAGAAAAACCCAAGGTCATCCTAGAAACAGCTGGATGAGAACCCTGGACAATGAGGCATCAAAGGCAGGTTACATTTGGAAAGAAAACAAAAAGTTGGCCCAAACAGAAGGAGATGGTAGGCAGTTTTCCATGGACCTTTGCCAGGGCTCCAAAAAACCAGGGCAAAGGACCCAGGCAAGCCGTTCGCCAACTAATTTTTGATAACGATTTTGAGAAGAACAGTAAGTTTTAGGTTCAAGGGTAATCAAGTGTTTAGATGAAGCTTGACAAAAATTACAATTTATAGTGTTGCCAAGCATGTGATAAAAATCTGCCCCGATCAAATTTCTTTCCAGGATAAAAATAGCCGTGTTGCGAACAAAAACGCTGTGTTCATTTCTGTGGGTTTTTTTTTTTAGCAATTTTCTTTGTACAAAACTTAACTCAACATCGATATATTAATTACAACAGTAGAAATTGTACGCAAAAATTGAGTTGCATCTTCCTGCCGTGAAAATGAAGCCAGCATTTTTGATGCTAAAATCCAGGTAGATATCTGTTTTCGGCGAAACATGCAAGTTGGGTGCTGCGTGCGAAATGAAAAAATGGATAAGTCATCAAAATACTTTCAGAGTTCCTCGAAGATGACTTAGAATACTGTTTCTTTCACACAAAGACGTTTTCCTTCGACTGAATTAACTATTTTTCATTCACCCAAAATGATATGCTATCCAGTCTCGCCGGCTGTTCAAAATTCGACACTGTGCCTGCATGTGTCAAGCTGAAGTAGGAAGGCGATTTGTTGTTAATTCTGTTAATTATAAATTTCCCGCGCTTCTCTTCACAATGATTTCACGGAGTTAGACAAGATCCAGGTGAACTTTCAAAGAGTCGAACACGATCCTAGATGAATTGAACAAATTGACTCAAGGCTGTATAATAACAAAGATACCCAGAGTGATACAGGAACTCGGAAGTAAGTAAACATGAAAGTGATCAGCACTAAGAGGACTACAGTCAAGATGGGTTTATTACATTAAAACATGCTTGTAGGTTGACTTCCATTCTTGGGTGCATGAATTATTAATGAGTTTGAAAACTTGGCCAAGCGGGGAAGTGCCCGGGCAAGCAAGATTTGAGGGTTACTTGCCCAATGGGCAACGTGGAATTCAAATATTTTTCGAGCCCTGACCTATGCTCCACAGGGAGTGACAGGGAATAAACATACAGCTGTAAGCATAAGCATAACCTCAATGTGATTTCTTTTGGTTTATTCCCTTAAGGCCCAGCGCCAAGTTAGAATTATATAATATATAGAGCATTTTAGTGTCAGCCTCATCAGGGCTTGAAAAATGTTCCTTCTGTTCATCCAGGGCAACTAAATGTTTCTTTTCATTCTCACTTGCCCATTACATGTAGGTAAGGGCCCCTGCACGTCATCCGCTAACTAAACAAGAAAAAAAAATTAACTAAGACTTGCCCAGGCCAAGCAAAATTTGAGAGCTGCTTGTCAGATGAGCAAGCTGGGAATTCAAGTTTTCCAAGCCCCACTTAAATGAAGACATTCTTAAATTGTCTTATCACATACTCCTACATATGTATTCAATGACAGATGATAACCCCAGAGGAAGTCTTCTAATGAGGCTGCATCAAGCTTCAGATCATAACTTGATGTTCCATGCAGAGAAGCACTAAGTGCTTAATAGTCAATTAAAATACCTTTACCAGTGTCAATATCGTCTGCTTTCATTTCCAGAGCTGCTTCACCTAATATCTATAAAAACAGTGAGTGGTACATTAATTCGTATTTCCATTAATCATTTTCAATTGATTCATTGCCCTCGAGCTAAAAAGTCTTGACACTCCTAAGAAAGCGTTTCCTTGTTCCAAACTAATTATATTTCTCAAATAACATTGTTTATTCTGTAATTCATATATGAGCATAATTAACTTAAACTTGAGCTACATGTAATAGTAGGGGTACCAATGGTAATGCAATATTATTGGCCAACACACCTGACAAATTTGAAGTCATGACATACATGTATGTAGTGGAACATTTAGACCACCCAAACTTTTTAAATTTAGTTCTCATTGTCATTCTTGATATTTGATACACAACTCAGCGAGGCCAGTAACATTCAAGGTTATGGAGTTCACTTGCATATTTATTACTGCCTGATGTAGATTTTTCCTGGTAGACTGATAAACTTCCAAGGGTGCGGGGGGCTGAAATTGAAAGACTTAAATACCAGGCTTAGTTTAAATTTAATTAATACACTGAAATTGAGTATAACTTACTAAAACAAACTGTTTGAGGTATCTTTTAGTTGCTGTTTCATCATCTTCACACTTCAAAGTCACTAGTTTTAGGTTGATTTGTCAGATCTGCAAGTCAAGTAGTGCCTATAAATATTCCAAAAAATAAACTAATGATAAGGTTATTATTACCCATTTGTCTTTTTCTCGCGATATTTTCCTGACTTCCAAGACATATCATGTGAAACAGGTGCAAATAAAACCATCTCTAGAAAATGTAAAAATTTCATGTGTATACAGGTGTAAGGCGGCCTTGCGGTTTGGGGGTTGGATCATGTCCTGGCCTTTGAATTGGCAGGCAGGGTGACGAGTTCTTAATTTTTATTCTATGAAGTATTTAGAATGTACATCACCATGATTGACCAGGGAAATTGTTTCAGGAAGATTCCGAGTCAAATGCTAATTTTAAGTGGAAGTGAATGGTTCCAAGAAAAACCGTGGAGCTCAGGACACTCCTGCTGCTTATCTTGTAATCTTTGAAATCCTTTTGTGATAGGTCGAAAAAGACTCATTTTTGTATGTTTCTTTTTTTCTGACAAATCGTAAATCATTTCAGCCACAGCCCCGGAATTTTGAAGCAGCCTGGGTTCGAGTGCTGGCCATGTATTTGTATCCCCCCCGTCTCCCTCACATGTAAGTTAAACTGGGGCTAAATCACCTTATAGATTTTTGCAGTGCCCTCTCTCACATTTCAGCTAAGGAGTGTCAATGGGGAGTCGTCACAGTATTAGAGGCCATTCACAAAACCTTACAGAATGCTTAGTGCAACCTACAAATAGACTAGCTAACCAATTCATGGAAGGAAAAAGCAATACTACTAAGGAAAACTACCTAACAGTGCATCTCTCTGATTACACCCCAGGGGTATTCAAAAGGACAGTTGTGGCCACCAAAATTAGAAGCAAACTCCTGATAGGTCAGCCTTACTGAAACATGAAACACCATGAACAGACTAGGAAAAATAAAACCCCCCAGTCTGGATGGAAATAGCAAATTATTACTATGCGAAATCATGGTCAATAATGATTCTGCTGGGGCATTTTTCTGTATGCACCTGATCCTACTAAACATGCAATTCCCGATTTTCAACTCACTTGGATCAATATCTTTCAGTTTTGGGCGTAAGCCTTATGATTCAATTTCTTGTCTGCTAACCGAAACTGCCAGTCATGGATCATTCCTCACC
>JAHPZR010053641.1:0-19050 GCA_019787425.1 Platygyra sinensis | reverse complement strand
AGTTTATGAGGGATGATCTTTTCTAGTGTATTTAGGATCACAGATTTCTTTTTTCAGAATATGAAAATATTGACAAATCACCCATAATTACGTCCATTATTTGCTTATTTGACCAAAAACTGCACATTTATCACCCGGCAAACTAGCCAAAGTCAGCGTTTTTTCGCCAGGGGGTAAGCTCAGATCTTCACTCAACTGATGAAAAATTACAGGATCTCTTCAACATATTTCTGCACTTGTAGTACGTCCCATTACACGCATAAGCCATGATTTCGTTGCTAGACAGCCGGCAGCAGTGATGTCTCGTTGCAGTCGGTGCCTTGTTGTTACGTTTGTTGTTGGTACGTGGAAACTGGCTTGGTCTATTTACCGTATAAATTTCCCGGGGGGGGGGGGGGTACTCGATATATTCTTGGGCGGGGAGGTGCGGCCTGGCCCCTCATACCCTGACCCTGTTTAAGACAAATATCGCTGATTTTCCTACCCTGTTTAAGACAGAATTCCGATTTTTGATACCCTGTTTAAGACATAGATTAAAAGTTGCGGTTACAAATTGTGTGGCTTTCTTGTTGTGTAATCAATGGAAATTTATTGTGCCTGGTATCAATGCCAAATTCAACGGAAGTCAATATTAATTTACAAGAGCTTACAAGTAAAGATTTTGCTGTTTATCGTCCAAGAAAAGATATCCCATTTAAGACAAAAATTGATAAATCGATACCCTGATTAAGACAAAACATCACAAATTCGATACCCTGTTTAAGACAAAAATCCCGAAAAACATACCCTGGCTGGCCGCACGTCCCCATTAAGCTCTTATAAGGGAGTACCCCCCCCCCCCCGGGATAAATTCACTCATTTGTGGCGCTATACTTAAGCTGATGCTGTCTTGTCAAAAAAAATATCGACCTTATTCAAGATAGTTGCCAAGTTTGTTTCCAAATTAGAACCGATACAAATTTGGGCACGTGGCATCTGAGGAAAAATTGTAAATTGTAACCTACAAATTTGAACTTGTTAATTTTTTCCAATCATTTCTGGTAAATTTCACATAGCCGTGCCATGCTTTTAGCACTGGAGTATAAATATTGTATATTTTAGGCAGTTTCTTTCTGTTGCATTTCTGTGGGCCTCACCTACTTGTGTAGTTAACAAGTTAAGATATCTATTTTTTCCCATACCGTAGAAAATACAGCCAATGGCAACGCAGGAAAGCCGTTGTATACGCCGCGGTATTACACTTAACCTTCCCATTGATTGTGAGAGTCACTGTACTTTCTATTGCATGCTATAGATAGTTATGCAACACGCTCCCGTGGTATACCATGGATTGATTTTCTCTCCAATTTCTCAACCGTCCGGAATCCCTGAATGTGAATGGCTAATCGCGCGTGTTTCAGCGGCTCGGAATTTCCCACCCGAACCCCGAGTACGGACCACTCCGAAATTTCCAACTTTGGCAACTTTTCAAGTTTTTTGTTACACCTTAAAATAACACAAAATGTAAATATTAATCACAGGGTCACAAAATTATAGATTCCAATAACAAATCCTGCACTGAACAGTATCGCTTTATGTACATTTTATTTGCCGGCCTTGGGCGGCCCGTATTGCGGTTTAAAACTGCACCCGAGGTCTTGACTACTGCCATCGGGCCATACTTAAGACCTCAGTTATAGTTTTTCCCCATTCGGACCACCCGGTTAGCAAATAGCATGATATGTACTTAACTATGATAATAAAATCATTCTTCCATTATTTGGCTCTCAGAAATTCCCAGCCATATTCGCACTAAATATCTATGCTTGAGGTATTATGACAAGCTGAATTTCCGTAGAAATCGATTCTGTCCAGTGTTTGCCCCCTGGGCTAATTTGCATTAGTATCACCCAATTAGTGGACTAATGCAAATCCTGCATTTTGATTGGCTACGCTACCAGGGGACTAATAGTAATAGTCATCGAGTAGCGAAATTCGCCGGTTTTTCTTTCGTTTTATTGCCCAGAAAAATATTTCTTCAACTTGCATTTGCTAACTTTATTATTGCCGTTTCTGTCCAACTAGTTGGGTGATACTAAAACAATTAGACCCTTCGCCCTCAAGAGCCACGGGTCAATAGCCCATTCGACTTCGCCTCATGGGCTATTGACCCGTAGCCCTTTCGGGCTACGGGTCTAATTGTTATAACTTGTAGAGGAATATTTGTTAACATATGTGCTTCATTGGCATACGTGATTCAGTCTCTTATCATGTTACAAAAATATCAGTTTGAATGTTAAATATTCATGGAACGTTCAACTGTTCACAAGCGATTTAACTCCGTTTTATTGAATACTTTCTGTGAGATGCGGTTTCAAAATTTTACAAAGATTGTGTGTGTTCATTTGTATTTTGTGGGAGCCAATTGTTCCTTGAGTATTACACTAAAGGAGCCAAACATTTCAACAGTTACCAAGTTTCACAAGCTCTTTAATTGTTTGGAGTCAAAACGTATCTAGCAGTTATCTAGCATGGTGCTTTCTCTATACAAAGTCGTACATCTGAAAATGTAATCAATGACGTCAGCAACGGACGTTCTCCAATCTTCTGGTTCATCGGGTTGCTTTCACCTTGATATGAGCACTGAAGGTCGGATTCGAGGGTTGTGGGAGCCTGGAACTTGAGTAGCGCTTATGTTGATGCTCTATGATGATTTATGATCACTTTTTGCAGCGATAATTTCCGCAGCAATTTTTTAAAGTAAAATATTAAGAAAAACTACTCGTTTTTAAAGATTTTGAACCAACGACATTTAATGAAGGGGATGAGATGGCTGAAATAAATGGAAATGTAATCCGGAACATCATATCATCATTTGCCCGAGAAGTAAATAAAATCAACGCGTTTTCGAAAGAAACGACCTGATACGTAACCGCGATAGTGTGTTACTGTAATTTGCGGACTTACGCAACAGATGATACGAGACAATGGAAATACTCAGCATCGAAATATTTTTGCTTTTAACTTGAATTGTCAAAACGAAAGAAGTCATTAAGTCTGATTCCAAAGAAATGACTCAGGCATACGTTTGCATAAGATACCAATCTGATACGTGGCGAACAAATTGTGCGTCAAAACAAAAGTTGCTGAGAAGCGAAATTGCGGCAGTATATGCTGGTTTGCTTATCTTCGGAAGCAATTTATTATAAATTAAAACCCAAAAGAGAATAAAGCCATTAAAGCCCCGCTTCAATAGACATGTAAATTGAGGTTGAAGCTCATTCGACAGTCGTTGCTTCCCACGCCTCAAGAAAGAAATGTTTTTTTTCATTTGTAATTTTGTCTAGAAACCGCACGAATCCGACATCAAAATAGTTTTCAGTTAAGGGCTTTATATGTGACAGTTTTACGAAGCGCAACACATTTTCCCTCTGGAAATAATTTTACTGCGCACGATTCTTTAGCTACAAGGGGACTGAAACGTTTTTAGTTCGCGCGAAGATAGATAAGACAAGAAAATTAAACTAAATTACAATGATAAATATGTTACGTAAGTCTTATGGCTAAAAGGGTAAATAAAATAAAAAGATTAAATTCAAAAACAGTACGTCGTTAGATTCCCAGTCGACGCAATTTCTTTCGTTGTTTTTCAACATTTTGAATGCAGTTAAGCCCTCTGGTTGAGCAGATTTTGTACATCGAATAACACTCAAACTTGTCCATAAATTTACATACGACAGAGAGAAGCCGACGAAAGCTCTGATTTTAAAGGATTTTTGGTGTGAATGCCGATTTCAATAACGATGTTAAATCTTTTAAAATACATACATGGGGTTCATGAATGAGTGATTCGCAAATTTTAACCTGATTTGAAATCTGATTTCGGTTCTTGTTGGCCATTTTAATCGAATCTTTTTTCGTCAACTCGTTTTCTTTTAAACTCTGCATGAAACAAAAAAACGCCGATTATGTTGTATGTACCCTATGAGATACCATAATCTAACTGGCTTGAAAATATTCTAAGTATATTTCAATTTTTGACCAGTAATCACGACCTATTGTGCGTTACCGAAATATATATTCCCTACCTAATAAAATTTCATAAAATATTAACGAAATTTGGTTTTAAAAAAGAACTAACGAGTTTGTTGTAATTTTCGTTCAATTTTGGAAACCATTTAGGCAATGAATAGTCTTTTTTTTTGCCCAATAAAGTTTCGTGCGAACCATAAAATTCTGCATCCAGCAGTTGATAATGACCTTTTGTCAATGCGCTTATTTATTCAAAGTAAAACATCAATAGAATTTAGTAATTGCATGCTAATGACATCACTTATCTGCCACGGCTTGACGAGGCATCGAGCATAATTTATTCTAAGTATTTATCAATTTGGTATAAAAGCAGGTCGGATTAAGACGCTGCAGTCTCACATCTGAGGTGGTCAGTATAATACATCAGGCAGATTTTTCGAAGAAAAAACGTTGAAGATCAGTACAGCTTGCAATAAGGTATGTTTTGATTTTAAGTTACTGGATTGATATCTACGGTATCCAAAATTTGGACATATATTTTCGGTCACGGTTTGTCCAAGAAGTTATTTGTACATGGTATTTCAAGTCGTCTCAGAATTTTCCGTGCTGTTTTTGTTTGGTGCGCAAGGACCAATTTGAAATCGTGTCTTCATGTTTGAGTGGTCCTTATTTTTCACAACGGTAATACAGTAGTTTTCTGATGTTAAGCGAAAGCTAAAAAAAGACTCGGAGAAAAAATAAATGAATGAATAAATAAGTTCTTTAACTGATTTGCCTTGATCAGCGAGCTAAACTCGAAACAAATAGTGGAATTGCTAGAAGTTAATGAAACGGCCGTGATTATTTTCCTACTCAACTGCCGGTTCAACAGATCGTCTCATTGACGGAGGCAATGTATTTTTCGCTGTCACTTCTAATTAAGAGAAAATGTGCTCACTTACGAAGCCTGCTGTGCTCAGATTAGCCGTATGATAACTTTGATAAGTTGAAGACTTCTCGGACGATGTATCAAGGTAACCCCTCCCGAAATTCAGGAAATGAGAAATTTGAAAAAATTAAAACTAGGTTGGCTTTGTTTCGTACATATTGACAAAACGCTTCGGGCTATGCCGCAATTTCACTTCTATTTTCACCCTAAACAAGGTGGCGAAGGTGCGGACTAATTTATTCATAACTGACTGAAAGTTTGAAGTGTGTTTGGTGAGAGCATGATGTTTTATTATTTATTGCATTCAAAGGCGAAAAAAAAACTTTGAATGTTACATCGCCTGGTCATTTAAAAACCCACATTTTCTTGGCAATTGGTTTGCTACATTATGATTTTACAAAGCGAAATTTCACCGAGTTATGTTTTCAGTTCCGTCGTAATCGAGTCTTAATCAGGTGCGAGACTCATTCAGCCCTTCATCACGAAATTAAGAGTTTTGCAATAGACTTATTTCACCTTCTTTCTTTCATATCTATTAGAATATAACTTGCGGGATACGCTCATTGTAGCAAAACCAAAATCTTTCTTGGCTTTTCTGTTATAAAATTACCGGAAAATCAGATGCATTTGGGTTTTTATTTAAGACCGGTTCTGTTGATAAATGATATTCTGGCATATGGAACTTCTTATTTATACTTTAATCTTAATCTTCGGATAGAAGTTCGAAGTACGTATTGAAGATAATTTTTTCGGTGTACTTGGTTATTGTCCCAGACAAATAAAATGGTCCACCAAAATACTGATAAAAGCACAGCGAAAAAAAAACTGTTATCAGTGATATTCAAGACGCCATGCATTTTGTGCAGACCATAAAAAAATGATAACGTGTTTTGCGGATTAAGGAGTATTTAAAGTCTGTACGGAATAAACTTAATTAAGGCATAAAACCTTCTGAGACTACGGGAGTGTTTGCTTTAGATTATTTTGCAAGATGCGTTGACGAGACGAGATCAACGTCTTTTTTTTATGGAGGTTTGGGATAAATTAATCGTAAGGCAACGAAAGCGGACAAAAGCTCCATTGACAGGCTGAAAACATCTTTCATGTCAGTTTAAGTAATCTTTTATGTTTTGCTAAAAATGCCAAGCCTGTTGAATGGGGATAATCTGATACATTCATTAAGGCGAATTTGTTATCCAACGACTTCCGAAAAGTAAAGACAACCAACTCCGATTTATTTTCAAATTCAGATGTAATTTAGCAATTTTATCATCAAAAATCCTTACTTAACTCTTCTCTTTTCTTAATCCTCTCATCATTTGCACAGCGGTATTACTGCAAGCACCAAAGAGGGGCTAAAAAAAATGCGGATTTTATAAACCCACCCAAGCTCCTCCAATCGCCGCAAACCACATAATCCCGCTATTGAAATGCATTTAGGGAACGGACGCCAGGCATTGTCTTTCAGTTTCATCTCGCACTTGGGTAATTCAGGCGTTGAGATAAATTGAACGGTAGGTAAAATGCTTTTGAATTCTGATATGAGATAAATGACAGTGATTGTATAAAACAAATCGACTTGAAATATTCAGGGTTATTTTTCATGTAAGAAATATGCTAAGCTGCTTAGCCTGGAAACAGCATTACCTCCCATGTACATTATCAGACATAGATAAATTTCTTGATTCATGCCGGGGCGTCTTCAATAGGAGACAGTGAACAATTGAATTGCAAGAGGAAAGAAATGTCGATGGCAGTTTTTTCAGGCTCAAAAGTCCAGGACTGAAAGTAAGGAATTATGGCAAACCTTAAGAACATTATTTTTGTTACTGTCAAAAATATAGAAGCATAAGAAAGTGGCTCAGTGCCAGAACTAGTTTCATTTCAAAAGAGAAAAACAAACTTATTTCGTGATCGCAACAGAATTTTTCATTTTCTAAAGGTCTTGCGAAATTAGCGACTCTTTACTGATCCTATCTAAAACGCAGCGCTCTACGCGCTAATATCCTAATGCTTTAAATTCGGAAAAGTGGAAAAGAAAAAAGCTCTTAAGACGCTGGACGAAATCCAATTTTCAATTTGCGGCAAGATAAAATAGAAACTCAGAGCTCAGTCTTATCCAGACAAAAAAAAAACACCGCTTTATCAAAATTATATAAAAAAAGTATTTTCCCGTCGTTTTCCCAGCATTGCTCCTTCACTTAATTCGTGTCCTGCCCTGGCCATAAAAAATAAGCGCTTATTGATTATCCTTGTTACTAAACAAGATTCTCTCGAAACAAAATTCCCCCCTTATAGAAAAATCACTAATCTTTTCATTAACACAAACCTGCTAAGGGATCTCATGAAATTATTAATGCGAGAATATCGATGACGCATTTGACGGATAGCACTTTATTGGGTTGGTGTTAAGCGGCCTTCACACGGCAAACTTAAAGGAGCACTGTCACAGGAGTTTTGCTGTTTTCAGCTTCATTTGTTGCTAAAATCTTTACCTTTACTCGTTCCCAAAATGCTCAAATGGACTAACAAAAACATATCAAACGAATGGTGGCTCAGAGAGCAAAACATAATGAATTTCTGGCAATATTTTCAAGGAATGCTCTAGAATTTGAAAAAACTGACTAGTTTTTTCAAATTTCAATCCATTTCCATCCTTGCCATGCTAAGTGATAGGCAGCAATAAATGGTTTTGGTGTAGTGATAAAGTCCTAGCTAACAAAACTGCATCATTATTTTTGGGTTTCCATTGATGCAGGAACATGTTTCGGCATTGCAAAATAACGCTCAAATATCGTGACAGTGCCCCTTTAAGTTGGCAAACTCGTGTTGGAAAACTTCAAAAAGTTGGCAAACTCGTTCCTTCACACGTCAAACTCGTGGCAAATAACAAACGCGGCAATTTCCAACATGGCCGCCTTTTAGTGCAGTTTCAATCACATACAACAGTGAAACAGAGGATAAGAAGAAAAGAACCATTTTCAGTTTATTATTTTTTTGCACTATTTACAAATAATATTTCTACATTTAAGTACATTACAATAAAGAAACAAAAGAAAACTAAATTACACAAGTAGAGAAAAGCAAAATGTGCGCAGTGACCAAAGTAGCTTAAGCTTTCGAGTTGGTCACTGCCACAGACAATTAAAGAAAGCGCTGGAGAATTAGAAATGTCTGGACGAAACCAAGTTTGTCGGTGCGCTCCTCCGTTTTGTTTCGTTTGTTTTTAGTATCTTTGTAGGCTATAGATGAAACGTCCCGAACAGCCGGACAATTGTGAACCGCGGCGCTTTAAAGTGTCTATATCACCAACAGGGTTTTTATAGTTATGGTAACTCTATACTGTGTAAAAAGGTATTCTAAGAAAAAAAATTGGATTCTGAGATTTTAACGCCCTAAGATATCGCCTTAAAGTTCCCGCATCAGCCACGCCCAATGAAGTTGACCGTGAGTCAGTGCAGAAAAGAGTCTGGGTTTCTGAATGGGTCGTGACGTCAAGTCAGGAATCACGAGATCCTTCTAGTTAGGTAATTGTTGTTTCAGTAGTGGTGAGGAGTTTTTCTCGCCAAAAAACAAACAAATTGAAGTCTGCGAAGCAATGCGGTCGTCAAGCAAGCAAAATAAAAGCATAAAGCTTCGAGATATTCCTGAAGTGACGTCATTCGTCACCAATCTAACATTACGCGGTCATCTTCATTGGGCGTGGCCAAGGCGGGAAATTTAAAGCTTGATTTTATGGCAAAAAGCATCGGAATTCACTTTTTTGGGTTTGAAGACAGTTTTAGATGTTATAGAGATGATGAAAACCTAAAAAAACTTTTTGGCGGTATAGACACTTTAATATTAAATTTAAAAAGTGTTGACTCGCGTCCGCCATGTTGTGAAGTGTCACGCAAATAAATCACGTGAATAGAGCTCGCTTTGATTGGTTGAAAATTACCAACACGTTGGCCAACCGTTCACACGTCAGATACGAGTTTACCAACACCAAAAAGTTGACGAGAAAAGAGGCAAGTTCTATTTGGCGCCAACAGTTTGCCAACTTGTTTGCCGACTGTTTTTGTGCCGTTCACACACATCAAAATGAGTTTGCCAACACGAGCTTGCCAACTTTAGTTTGCCGTGTGAAGGCCGCTTACTCTGATATGTGACAATGCAAATTCTCTCACAAGTTAAAAGATCTGAATTTCCTTGTTTCACACCAAAGCCGACGTCTTACGACTTGCAGATTTACCTACTCTGGCTTGATTTACTTTGACGCAGTCCTGGGGCGGGTTTTTAACTTTAACCCAGGATTAAACGTTAACTGGAGCATTATGTTTTCTTGTTTAAAAATGTTTTTCACCTCTAACGTTTGAGATAACTACCGAGAGCTCAAACCTGAAGGGTAATTAATATAAACAGAACACTTCATCAAAAAGTTACAAAACTTAAGTCAAAATTCTCGCTAACCCTGGGTTAGCTTAATCGGGCTTTGGACAACCCGGCACTGAAGTGTAAAAGTTATAACTTCTTTCTCAAGATTACAGCGAGGGCGCTCGAACCTTAAACACATGACAGTAACTACTAGTATAGAAGTAACTAGTAACTACATGTATAGAATATTTAGAATGTTGACACTGTAAAAATGCCAGTGTTGTCCACAAAAACTGTAAAAGAAAAAAATCCAAATGTTCGCGGTTTGAGTGTCTCCACTGTAGGTCGCGTTGACTAATTGGCTCTTTGAGAGTCATTTTACCTGAATCTACCAATCGTAAAATAAGATAGAGTGGAAATGGAAAGAACAGCATGAAGGAATCAGTCTAAATGACGAGTTTCAGTTATATGAAAACTAGATTAGGGAAACAAACAAATCAACCAAACAAATGAGTGAGAAAGTAATTAAGTAGGTGTGTATATAAATGAATAAATAAATAAATAAATAAATAAATACACAAAATTCAAACTATATATCGTCTAGCAGCGATGTTGAAAGGCCCGCTTCACCTCTCATTTAAAACACAACTCTCCTAAAACAGTGTGGTTTGCACCTTTAATGGCCTTTCCCAATCACAGAGATCCCGCAAAGATACGACACCTCGGAGTGAAAGATGTTATAATCGATATGCTCACAAAATTATTATGTATGACATTTTATCCACTTTCGTGTAAAAAACCCGTTGAACTATAATTAAATTAAATTAGAATCCGAATTTATCTATATGGCACTTCTTTTCACTAACAATTTCCTGTGGCGGAGTGGTTTTAATTTAGATTTTAAAGTGTAGACACTGTAAAAATTCTCAAGGGAGATGAACTTTGTTTTCCGGCGTCCTTTCACGTCTCCTTGGTCTGTCTCCACCCTTTAAGGACTTCTTCAAATTTGATAAAAAAGGAGTAGATCAATTTCAATTTTAATTTTAAATTCGCTTTATTAGCGAACTGAGGAAAAGCGGAATTCTAAAGGGAACAGTCGACCACGAAAACCAATCAGTTGTGATGCTACAACTTTGAATATTGTACGGTATTAGCTTTTTAATTGCCTTATTTTAAATCAGTCTTATATTACTGTTTGGAATCCCAAAAAAAATCTCCCGAGAGAAAATAAGTCATCCCGAATCACGAAACTCACATTCCACCAAACACACGGGAAAATGTCATTAATCAACAAATTGAAATCATCGAACGCAAAGTCGTGCTACTTACTTCTTGACCTTCTTAGTAGACAAATGTCCCCAAGACCAACAGTTTGTTAGCCTTTGATGATGGATAACCTGATCAATACATGTGTCAATTTTTTTATTAACTGAAGGCATATCGGTAATTACGTCGGGGGAGTATGTGTAAGGAAAATTAGAGTTTTAATAAAAACAGGAGCATTCTTAACACAGAGCAAAACAATCCTCACAGAGTATTGAATAATACACCACACAATTCTCCAGCTGCATTGACTTAAAATTTTAACACAGGAAAACTATATCAATTAATTGGAAAGTTAATGAAAAAGTGTGTTTATGAAGACATACACAATTAAAATCCGATTGAAAAGAACCATAGAACAACCTTAATTTCCGTGAGCTGATATTACAATCAGAATAGGTAGAAAAAGGCATGTAAACTGTTCTGTCGGGTTTGTTATCTACACGCGCTGTTTGCCCGTCGTAACTGAAAACAGCTTTTTTTTTTCCGAGATTTTTTTAACAGGTAGTCTGAATTTTATTTGTTTGCTGAGGTCTGTTGTATTATGCTCGTTTGAGATTTAGATTTACCGCTTTCTTCGGTGTAAAAGGAGAAAAGCTAAATATCTCATGTCATGAGAACCTGAAATCAACTAAAAAGTGGATCATACCTAAAGTAAGTACAAGTCTTTTTGCCTTAAACTGTCGGAGTCGCTACTCACGAGTTTGTGCTTGTTTGAGTCGAGCATTTAATTCCAAACACTAGGGGATGGATCCGCTTTCTCCAAGTTCTTTTAAAATTCAGAGTTTTGAAATACAAACTTGCAAACTACTCAGTGGCAATCGTTAGGGTGATCCGACGAAAGGAAATGAAACGATAATGAACGCCGTCTAAGACTTAGGATTGAAGGACATTATATTGCTGTAATAGCTAGAACCATAAGCAATCTTTTGGAGTCGGGAGGTATTATTGTGCAAAGGAACATTTTTCGCGACTGGAATTCTGAGGAGTTCGGCGTCGGCGTGGGTTGGGATGGGCACAGCAGATGGAGGATATTGCATGGTAATAATTGTGAGAGCAATGTTATAGCTGGTGATTAGAAGATTAAGCTGGTACGATATGGGTTTTGTTATACCTAGTCACTGTTCTGCCGAACCGTTGCTAAAATCTGTAAAATCAGTGAAGATGGTCGTCAAACTGACAAGGACAAAGGCCTGAACATATGAAAAGGTGCCTTTTACTTATCCGGAAACAAAACCAATGGAAGGAACTTCAGTAGTGGCGTTATGCGACCCAGTACTGGCGTGAAAAGAAATAAAGAGGAAGGTCTGAAGGAAAATACTAACAATAAAATTTGACAAAAAACAAGGAACGTGACTTGTTAATCAAAAAGCATTAAACGAGAAAGCATTTAAAGCGGAGAAAGGTGTTGAAACGAGTTGAAAAATATGAGCACGTAAGATTTTGTTAAGGCTCCAGAAAAGAAAATGTCGTCGAAAGATGTCTTAAAATCTGGATAGAATGAACAAGTGTCGTGACAGGGTATTTCATCGGAAAACGTTATACATGTAATGTTATATCAGAGTTCACTGCTTCCCAGTGCTCTTTTAGCATGCAATGTAAAGCGTTGAAATCATATGTACAGCACGTTTTCGCCATCTTTCGAGACTTTTCTTGTTGATAGATCGGTCATAATAGGTCAGAATGCGAGAGAACGTTCGTGATAAATTGTTTCCACAAATTAAATGACAAAAGCAGTCTTGGCACGTTCCATTCGTCAAGTTCAGTGGAAAAATCTCAATGTAAGTGTACATGCTAAATAACATTTTTGAGTGTGTTTGAGCAGCTAAATACGCTACAGTTAATGCAGTGGATCCATATAACATCACAATCAAATAATACGGGAAGTATTAAGAAAAAAAACAAACAAATGTTACGAGAAAAAAACATCGACTTGGTAAGATACGACCGATAGCTAGGAAACAGTAAACCCAGACGATTCTTGTGTAAAATTGCTCAATATTCGATGTAATTCTAAAATTCTTGTATTGGGTCATTTTAGAGTAAATGTTTCGGATGAGGTCGATATTTTAATAGGACTGTTTATTCTACCATTTCCTTTGTAAAATTTCAGTCATCTCCCTTCCTGGGAGCTTTAGCGAAATAGTTGCTGCCAACCTTCTACACTTAATATTTAGGAGTGGGGTTTCCAGTTTGGTGAATATGCTTTGCAGAACAATTTGAGAGATATTTTAATGGTAGGAAAAAGTTCATTTTGGTATCTGGAAACCTAATCAATTTGAAGTATTTTAGCAGGACGTTTTAGCTATTTTGGTGTAAGTTAAAACATATTTTTTGGTCGTTTCTTCGTATCTCTGTTCATCAGGAAGTTTGAATTCCTTTATAGGGACGCCAGCAACGGTAATTAGCATGATGATTCTTGTTTACTGTGTTGTCACTTGACATCGAACCGATATGAATGGAAGATGGAACGTTTTGGAATTATTTCGTGTGCCGATTGTGTCAAAAAAGATGTGATGTTTTGCTCTTCTTGATAGAAGATTAGTCAATATAGTGCTTCTGAAAACCACGCTATGATATGAATGGATTTCACTGTAGGGCTTTTTTTTATTCAGATTAATCACAGTTTTTTCTCTTTGCTTGACACCTTCTTTTTAGGTCGGTAAATGACTGAAGTAATTAATTGCTCGTGGGATCCCCGTCTAGGATTGCACCCAAAGCATATTTTTCGCGTTGTAATTTGGTCGCTGCTCAAACAGATAGTTGTTATCACAGGGCTGACATGTATTATTCTGGTCGGAAACTGTTTCGGAGGGTATTAAGGATAATCCTACAGCTTTCAACTGTGGGATCAATATGGCGAACAAATTTGTTAGATGAGGAGATGAGGGTATCGACCCAAATCTTTTTGCACCAATTGCTGTTTGTTTCTCTGTTATGGCTTTGCTTAAATTGAAGCATTTTCTACCTTTGCAAGGCAGGCTATGGGGAGATTTCAGTGTCCGAACTGCTGCTCTTGTTGTTGTCAAAATTGATTTTTTTCCCGCTACTTTCAACATCTTGTCCACAAATAGTCTTTCGTGGTACCGTGGGCGCTTTAGTGACGCCACTGATGTCATTGAATGCGTGAAACTTCTAACCATAAAATTGATCTCTGAGGGAAACACGTCTGGAATTTATAACGACCAAATGGCCGAGAGGTGGCCAAGAACCACGGCTGTTTTGCTGTGGAAAACAGATGAGAAGTAAATCCAATGAAAGTACATATTACATTGTACAAGTCGATGGGTAAATGCCGCCAGGGGTACTTCCTCTAATGGACCACACGGGGAGGCTGCACCCGAAGGGGTGCCTTTTCTAGGCTGGTAGTGTTTAAAAGGGTAGGTATAAGCGATTTCACAAGAGGAAGAGAAAACTGTTATTTGCGACCTTTCCGAATGTCCAGCAGACGCACTCAACAGGTGATTTACCAAGAGTTCAACCATTGCAATGATATATAAAAGGTAGATGGTGTGACTTACTTAGGTATGAGAAAGTAGAACCAACTCTGTATTGAAGGTTTTTATATGAAAAGGTTACCCCAGGCTGTGCGGAGAATGCAGTGATTTTTGAACTGCTCTTGTTGTTCTTGCTGTTGTCAAAACTGATTTTTTTTCCAGCTACTTTTAACATCTCGTCAAACAAATAGCCCTTCGTGGTACCGTGGGCGCTTTAGTGACGCCACTAACGTTATTGAATGCGTGAAACTACTGACCGTAAAAATAACCTCAGACAGAAACACGTCGGGAATTTTATAACGACCAAATGGCCCAGAGGTGACCAAAAACCACGGCTGTTTCTTGTGAAATACTGATGAGAAGTAACTCTAATTTGGTACTGTATATTACATTGTACAAGTCGATGGATAAATGTCGCGAGGGGGTACCTCCTCAAACAGACTACAAGGGGGCTGCACGCGAAGGGTTTCCTGTTTCAGGTCCGTGATGCGTAAAAGGGTAGGAAAAAGCGATTCACCAGAAGAAGGGAAAACTATTATTTACGATCCGGCTTTTCGAATGTCCAACAGACGCACTCAACAGCTGATTCATCTAGGGTCCAGCCATTGCAGTGGTATGGAAAAGGGACATGGTGTGACCTATTTAGGTACGGGAAGGTAGTACCACATTGTATTGAAGTTATATGAAAAGGTTAACTTTTATAAAATGGTACGCGAACTGTGACCCTAGGGATTGGACCTTTTGGATCTCAGGTCGGAGCCTCCCCTTACATAACTTGGCTGCGTTGTCCCAGGAACAACACATGCAATCACTCAAAATATTGCTAAGAGTAACTTTACTTTCACATGGCATGATGTTTCACGCTGTACAAGTTGCTTCTAAGCTTACCTTTGAGTAGGTGGAAGAAACCCAAGAATGCGATCATTCATCACTGTCCATCTGGTGCACTTTGTTTTTTACAAATTATGCGCAATTAAGTTTGGAAGCATTTCAATTTCGGACTTGGAGAGTCTTGGTCTAAGTACTAGTATGCGTCAAGGTGGTCTGGAGCAAAAGAGTAAAATGAATGTCAGAATTCGAGCGTTCTTGTATACGTTGCACGAGTTTGCGTTAATTCGCGTGTGCCAGTTCGCTATTTTTGGAACGCCCAAGAACTCGCTCGTTCAAAGGTCAGTTCGTAGGCAAAGCGGAGACCAGCTTGTATAATCGTTAAAATCGTATTGACTGAGCCTAAGCTTAGCTATAGCCTTGAGTGTGTCTTATCATTCGGAAGCACGCTTTACTTTAGCTCATTGGAATCGAAACTTTGAATCTTGCATTTTGATTGTAAGTAGGTGTCAAAAAGCTGAAATTGAAACATGGGTTTGAATTGCTGCTGTTACCTCGAAACTTTTTAATGGATTTGGTAACTTCTGGTCCATTCTCAGTCTGTACAGTAAGTTTGACAATTCTAGAAATAATAGGTACTTAAAATGTACATGTCACAGTGTCTGCAACAGTATTCAGACGTTACAGAATGACAAACGACATTCTTTTACTTTCACTCAAACATCCCATAGGAAAAAATTCTATTAATGGATAAAGTAAAACTTGGTAGACCTCACCATATTAGGGTGATTCGAAAGCCAGTGGTTCATTGGAGTAGCGCTAGTTCTAATGGTGGCCCTTGTTCAATTATATCTACTTTTACTTTCTGTCAAGATAATTGGACATGGTGATCCTGGGGTGGTTCGCTGCTATGCTCGTGATACGACTGAATTCATGTCGCGTACGAATGATCCCGGAATTCGGACCATTTATTAATCATACGGTCACTTGATAGCATAGGGTCGCTCTATGAATACCTAAATCGCAATCGACACCGTCTAAATTTAAGTGAGGCGAATTATTATTTTTTTGCTTTTCTAGGAAGCTAGTCCGAGGTACTTTTGTCAAAAGCTCCCCAAATAATAGAAAAATCTAAAATTGTTACAGCTGGTTTATAGAATAATTATTTTAAGAGGAGATGCAATTGTCATGATGAGGCAACGATGAAAATGAGGTGTTTTCGACATGAAATACTTAGTACTCAGAAATAACGGAGACGTAACGCAAACGTCAACACAGCCAACGGAGTTTGACCAAATTAACGTTTCTAGCGGCTTTTGTAAAAGCTTAGATCTTCCGTGACATAGACTAGGCCATTTTTACAACGTCGAGTCCATTATTTTCTAGCTTAAATGTATTTCAGCGTGGTTATGAAATCGACGATCAACGTGACAGCTGCTTTAAGTGGATTAGTTTTTAGTGCGGTCAGTACAAAAACCAATCCCCCAGAGAAATTTGATGACATGATAATCAATTGATCTTGGTTAGCAAAACCCAGAAGAAAAACACCCTACTTTATTTGTTTTGTTTAATGCAATAGGTGCCCCGCATAGACATATATGGACGTAGGATATATTTAATTAAACTGCGATTTTCAAATCAGATTCGTGGTAAACCCAGACAGACTCCAGAGCTGAATTTGACCAAAAACGAGGTTTGATGAAACGGTTTCTACGGGCTTTCAGTGTTAAATTTTATGTTCAAAATTCTACACTGTTAGATTAGAATTATCAAAGGTAGTGAGATTGACATTACAGATCTTCTAAGTCAGCGATCTGTTGCAGTGCCAACAAACTCCCTCACGTGAACGGAGCAAAACTTATGTAAATATCTTCTCCTTCAAATACATGCGAAATGATCGTGTAGTAAATTTGCTAGTCAAGCTACGTGAGGCCAACATGGGGAAGCCGGTAGCTCTACAGGGTACATTAGCTTCTGTTGTGACAAGTTCATTAAGATACTAGGAGATCAATTTTCATGTGACGTGACAAACCAAGGAGACAAATCATACGTTTCTTTATGCGTTCTTCAACTGTTGAATACTGATACTAACAAATACAAATGAGCTAGGATGGTAAGGGCGTTAGTTGGATGTTCTCGAATTACCGAGAGAAATCAGTTTATTCTTTTTCTATAAATGGAATGTTTACCAAATGACAATTCTGCGCAAACAAGAGGTAAAATAACTCAAGGAAAAAAAATTTCCTTTACTTGTTCACAATGCATTGTTAATTTGAAATTTCCCCAAGAAACGCACAAAGAAATGTTAGTAAAGTACTTCACTACATATCAGTAATTTGTTATTCAAACTTACGGTTCCGTGCAAGCGACACTGACCAGTTGTAGCACACATGTAGTTTATAAACTATGGCTGACGTCGAGACAGGGCTAGTAAAATGTTTTCCCTCTTTTGTGTGTCAAATTTGGAAGTATGTTGCGTAGAAATATTGTCACTTAGAAGACAAATAAGCTTTGTGTTAGCTTGCGATTTAATTCCAATAAAGAGATGCAATAAAACTCACTGTCGACTCCTAAGATTAAATTTGACAGCAACAAAAGATTGCAATTTTGCGGAAATAACAATTTTTGATAATTTTCTAGTGCGTTATTTTTTTCTTTTTCTTTTTTAAAAAACCGCATGGTTGAAATTTGTCCTTTTTTATTGCAGGTGCCATTTGTAGTTTCAATAACAACAACACAACTAATGGGTTCTCGATAATATTCAGAATGTCCATTGAAATATGTTCGCCTGAAGCTGAAAATATTTCGATTCAGATATTAACGGAACCGGGGAGAACTTTATTAAAATGGCTGACGATGTTTCATTGTTACTTTTTTCTTATTAAAAAGACATTTTCTTGGTATCATTCGTCGTTATGATAAACGACAAGGTGGCCCGCTTCTTGTTTACAGAGCAAAGCCGAAAGTTGGGGGGGTTTGATATTGTTTTGTTAGGAAGTAATTTTCAAAGCCGAGGCAAAATCTTCATTTTGTATGCAAATTTTGTGAACGTGGAATTTCAATGAGCTCTATACGTTGTCGGAAATGTGCGTGGTGATTGTGTTTGAAAAAAGTTCTTAAAACATATAAATTGAGGATACATTGTCACGGTCTTCACAAACACGGATTAGTGGGCACTAGCAAGAGACTTCGCCTAAAGGTGCACTTAAGAGGGATTGAAACTGGTGTGTTGTAGAGATAGAAGAGGATTTAATTTATTATCCTTATCCTTTGTTACCTGCAGGCTTATTACATAGAGCAACGAGAAGTCCAAGCTCCAACTGAACTGTGTTGTAAAGAAAAACGGATCTCGCGTGCTCTCATTCTCTCAACGCTCCAGTGCGCAAACGCTTCCTCCCACTCAGCGCAAGAATGCCTCTGCGAGAGCAATCTATTCCGATGGGGCCGATTTTACTGTATCAAGGAAACTAAACATTAGATAAACTAAAACGAAATTTGATGAACAAACCAATTTTCCTGCTAAAATACAGTAGGGGTCATCAAAACGCAACGTCTAGTGCCATCTGAAGGATGCAAGCTAACCTAAGCAACCTGTCATACGACCCATTCTACGATGACGTCGAGTCTGAGGGCGAGATTCCATTTCTTGTTTTCGTCCTGTTGCTCATTGTTGCCACTGTTGCCGGTAATGGCTTCGTATTTATGGCTGTTTACACATTCCGAGAGTTGCGGACGGTGACAAATTACTTTATCGTGTCTCTTGCTTCAGCGGATTTAGCTGTAGCTCTTCTAGCGATGCCTGTGTGGCTCATCAGCGCGCTTATTCCCATTGACAATGAATATGACCATCTAATTCTGGACTTGTGCACCAAATGGATTGATCCTTTTTGCTGCACAGCATCCATCGTCAACGCCACATTGGTTTCCATTGACCGTTACTGCGCCATCAACCGGCCTTTAAGGTACAAGACAGTGGTGACTCCACGTCGTGCCAAACAGTCCATCGCCATTGTTTGGGGATTCTCATTCATCATCGCTGGAATATCCTTTCTGCAGTTCCACGAGGACCTCAAGGTCACTCACGGATATGTCATCTTCTTGTTCTTG
>JAHPZR010053639.1:42500-44061 GCA_019787425.1 Platygyra sinensis | reverse complement strand
AGATACTTTATAGCAACTACTATAATTTGCAGTCTGTACACTTTGAATGATTATGTACAGAAAAAAAATGGCTCGCCCCGTTTTTCTTTTTCAAATGTTGTAATGACATTAATTTTTGTAGAAGTTGTTTATCATGTACATGAACATGTTTGGGTTTTAATGTTATCGTTTTGTTTTTGATGTCTTACTAACATCAATGAAACCTATCAGGTTGCCATGAGTAGATACCTTTTTCTGTCTTTGTCTTGTTTTATCTCAGCGTGTTTAGAGCCAGCTAAGGTATATAGGGATATACAACATGTACTCGTTCCCTATTGTAACGATGAATGGAGTTCAAAATTATGTTATTCTGCAAAGTGATTTTGACAAGAATTGGGCTGTCATAATTGATCATCAGTTCTCACTTCAGAAGACGTTTTATCACTGTTAAATCAAGATGACATTGCATCTCAAAATTTGATTGTTACAGTCTTGTATTTTTATTTTATTTATGTATTTTTCTTTGTATTTGTATTTTGTTTTATGCAAGGCAACTCTTCAACCGGAATGCGTGTAAAAAAGATAAATGTTGAGTACAATACAAAGTCATATCCATCAAATATTTTCGCTCGCGCGCGATTGGTCTAAATACGTCACGTGACCGAATATTCCCCAGCTGAAACTAGGGAATATCCGTGATAAGTATAAATTTACCGTAGTCTATTGTGAATCCGTGAATTTGATTGGCTGTATTACCGTTGTCTATCTGCTGATAGTCAACAGTTACGCATCAGTGCACATCACGCATCACGTTTGAACCTGATGTAAAAATGGCGTCCCGGTTTGCATCCGTAACAAGTGAAGAAATCATCCAAATTAATTTTTTGGGGCGTATATTATCTCACTGTTTTAGTATATACTAAAACAACTATTCACCTCAGTGTCGGTGGCTAGCGGTGGATATTTATCTCGTGCTGCGCGGCTCGGTAAATATCCCTCGCTAGCCACCTCCACTTCGGTGAATAGTTGTTAAATATTCCCCAAATTTCAAAACAACGCGCATTGCGAAAAAGATTTGAAGGATAACAAACACAATAACCTCCATTCGGCGCGAAAATATGCTCGGATATTTGTCCTTGGACATTATCTGTTCCCCGAAGCTCGCATTTTTTCTCGAGCTACGCTCCCGGAAAACTGTTCGCTTCTCGGAGCAGATAATGTCCGCGGACAAATATCCGAGCATATTTTCGCGCCAAATGGAGGCTGTTGTTTATTTGTACTAAAAGTTTGTAGAAAACATTACTTCTGACGACAATAAACTTATCGCGTATTGAGACAGACGAGTTCAAAGAGTCTCCTTCGTATACAGGCGCGGGGGCCTCATGGTTAGTGCGCTCGACTTCGGACCGAGCGGTCTGGGTTCGTGTTATGTTCTTGGGCAAGACACTTAAATCCCTTACAGTCGCTCTGTGAACCCAGGTGTATAAATGGGTAACGGCAAGTTTAATGCTGGGGGGTAACCCTCCAATGGACTAGCATCCCATCCAGGGTCTCCTAGTCGCTTCATGCTACGGAACCCGGC
>JAHPZR010053639.1:10000-37500 GCA_019787425.1 Platygyra sinensis | reverse complement strand
AATCAACTTGTCATAAACTTTGCTTGAGGAAAGACTGATCTGATTCCTATTGCTGAAAATTGAATAAATAACGAAAATAGCAAGTAAACTGTGGTCTTTTCTATCTTGCCCTATGGTAACCATGTCAAGAAATTTGGTTGAAATTTTAATCAAGAATTCAGCTTTCTGTCTAAATCAAACTTAAAAAGTTTATTTGTGTCCGACACAATGCATTGACTCCAGTTTAATGCGTGTTCTCGTGAGTCTCGGTCACAAACATCTACAATTATTACTGGGTATGCGTTCTTGTAATAAGCATTAAATAATGCTAAAATGGGTCATTTTCAATGCCTCAGTGCTCCTTAATGAGTATGGGCACCCCCCTTTTCTATTTCAAAATTGAAGTTCTCATATGATAAATATTCAGTGGGCAAAGTTTGAACGAAAATCTATTGTCAGTTTTATTTCAGGGGAATTACCTTAAAGCAAGATTTCACAGGGAAAAAGCGCTAGGTAGCGCGCGAGTTTTGAAACATTTCATGTCAACCCATGGCCATGGCCATTTCTATTAGTGCACTCAAGTTCCAGCCAAAATAATCTATTAATAAATACCACTAACCTCATGGAAAAAGCAGCCCCTTGACAGAACGTCTCACCAAATGTCAAGGAAAATTCTTTGATCCGACCATGTCATTCACCTCTAAATCGCACTCGAGAGTTGTTCTACTTCAATCCGGCTTAAAGTTAAGTGTTTCTCAACCAACTAAAGCCTATACGGAAGTTTGTGTAGCCTCTCGATAGACTGATTGTACTTAAAAAAAAAGAAGAAGCAACGCGAACAATAACGCTCAGCCAGCACGTATAGTCTTATTTCTATCTGTTGGGGAACTGGAAGCTAGTCTCCCGTATTTCGTTTGAACGAGTGTGGTGCGGCTCCAGTTTTCCTCTCCTTTCTAAAGTGACAAACAGGCCACGTTTGATATATCTATATTCTAACATGTCTCCGAGGCTTTCAGGACAAACTTCTATATTTGATATGTTGTTTTCGTTGTGTCCAAGTCTCTTTTGTGAACTGAGAGGCAAAACCAAATTAAAAATTTGACACGAAAGCCTCGGAGACATGTTAGAATAATGATATATCAAACATAGCCCATTGCCAGCTGAAAATGAGTTGTTATTCTAGAAACATCAGACATAACCTTTAATAACGTTTACCTCAGTACCATGTAAACATACGACTCTAATTTAATTTAGTTGCAGATAAACGCAAACAGATCTCTATGAATAACGCAACGAGTTTCTCGTCTTCTTATTGGTTTTTTTATATTCAGTTAGCTTGCCACAAGGTTCTGCCTGATCAAATGACGGACGTTTTTTCGTCCTGCTCTGTTTGAATAAAAGTCACTGAGTTTAGTTGAATTGAACGACAATGATCTTCACCGCGTCCTAATGCAGCCTTTGCACAGAACGATCAAGAAGAACATACGAGAGGCCTGCCATTTAACTTGAAGAACGTTAAAAAAGACCTCATAGCGGTGGCAATGTTTTAAAAGCATCTACATTTGATCAGGTAGGCAGTCGTGACATTTAATGTTGTGTGGTTTTGAAAACTTGACAAGATACTTCATTGCTGAAGATTACGCACAACTCCCTATTACCACTGTTTTCGTTGATACGCGGCTTTCGAAAACAAAACACCCGCGGAAACGTTTCCAAAATTTCCGTCAATCATACATGTTATCGACAGATCGGATCGAAACTTCGTAAAAACAATTTTATTCTATTATTATTTTACGAAGAATCAGGCAAAATAACAAAAAACAATTCTCGAAGGGGGGGTTGCAACCCCCAAAACCCCTCCCCTGGATCCGCCTCTGCATAAGGTAAAACAAACTTTTAAAGCTCTGAATGCTCCGAGCACATTCTGCAGATGCCTCACGGCAGTCCAACAATTGCATTGATTGAAGTGTAAAATGCTATTGGAACAAAATAGTCACGTGCGGGTAGTGTCATTACATCTGACTGATTTGGATTTGGAATAGTCTAAAGATTGTGATTAATAATTGTAAGTGATGTATATATGTCAGTTGGGGACGCAATGACATTAATTTATAACAGCATTTAACTCGACCAAAAATTCTCAGTCTCATACAAAGCGGAAAACTTAAAAGAAAAATACAGGGAAGGTACGTAAATTTAGCAGTTTAAATTGTTCAACAGTTCTATGTTTGAAATTACTGACATATTGAAGCAACAGTGAAACAAATTTGTTCAACATAGCGGCGTGAGACTTCTATTAATTATCATTAATTATTAATTTTGAAATTTTTTAGAAGCATATCCTTGCATGGAAGCAACGCATATTAATAATTTCTGTTATTCACGAATTTGCTTTTGTTTTGATAGCATGAAGTATTGTTTGTCTGTGAGTTTGCAGCTGCTGGGCTGCAAGCCCAGGAAATTCTACATGCAGAAGAAAAAAGCTGATTTGTGGAAGCCTTTTTACTGCTTCGAAATTTAACCGTCCTTTTTTGTTAGGACTTGTCGCACAAGCTGCAAAATCTAGCCTTCCAAACGAAACTTAAATTTTATGAAATAATACAAAGTTATTAAAAATTTATTTAACATTAAAACAACACAAATTCAAACTTTTCATTTAGCGAGATTAATCAGTGAAAAGAAGCAGAACAGAGCAGGAAGTACTTCTTGAATAAAACACACAATTTCTAGTTAGCCGTGGTTTTGCAAGCATTCGTCTACATTAAACAATTATTGGATGAGGTTGAGCATGACATTATAAAATATATGACGAAAAAAGAGTCTGGTCCTGGAAGGGCACTAATTAAGAAATGCAGCTACATGCATTGACATTTTTCTGTGGTTTGTAGTTTTCAATTTCCCATTGTATTTTATAATAAGAGATCGCTTTAGCTTAATTCTACAGATGACATTTTCAACATTTTAACGAAGCTAAGATTCTTAAACTGGAGTGTCAGTGAAAGAAAGCCTTGCTCGAAAATAGATGACTTTAGTATTAGCGTGACGTCCAACATTGATTGCATGCTGTTTACAAAGAAAATGTGCATGTGGAGATATATAAATATATATATGTATAAATACAATTCTATATAAGATATAAAGATTAAATTGCTTGACGGAAGCTACTATTAATAGATCACGTTCGATATATCAATATTCCAGCATGGCTCCGAGGCTTTCAAGACAAACTTCTATATTTGTTTTCTTTGTATTCAATGTTGCATTTGAAAATTGAGAGACAAAAGAATTAAACTTAAAAATTTACAATTTTGACCCGAAAGTCCCGGAGCCATGTTAAAATATTGATATATCGAACGTTCCTAATTGCCTTAACTGAACGTAAGGAAATAAATTATACCTAATTGCCATTAGTTTTGGCGCGTAGTTGATTAAAATTTCTTTATTTGCTAAATTTTTGTGGAAAATAAGGACCCAAACGTGTTTTATTTCTCAATAATCTTGCCACGTTAAAGAATGATAATACTCATCATTATGGCAAAAATAAATCATTGGATAATGTATTTGAAGAGTTCTCATTGGCGTAGCCTATTTTTCTATATTTTTGGGGCGTTTTTAATAAACCAATTATTTCAATCACGCTTGTTGGATATGAGATGATTAAAGCCAATTTGGTGCCACGCGACTTGCCGGTTATCTACCGTCTCATATATAACGCCCGCTTGTGGAATAGTTGTTAAAAAAAACTAAGTATGATCTAAACACCTACACGGTCTAGACAAAGATCCTGTAAATATCAAAAGATCTCAAGGATTATAAACATCAACATAAAGTTTACCTCCGATGGTTTACACTGACTCCAATGTATAGTATTTGTTCTTTTTTTCAGATTCAGATATTCTTTGAGTATGAATCTAAATCTACCCATCACGCTACTTGCAATTATGATATGTCGGACGTTTTGTCATGTAGTTGACAGTGAACGTCTGTCAGTGTCATTATTGCCTCGCTTAGGAGACTAGACTCTTTTTCCGACATACTGAAGAGGTTGTCTTCCAGATTTGACAGAGTAGAATTCTTCGAAGTCGGCATGTGTTCTCGCAGAAGCGGTGTCTTTCTGTACTAGTTTTTCTCACTCTAACGAGTGAATATGACGTACAAAGGGGGTCAACGTACTTAGACCACGACCCTCCGTGTATTTTGCTTCGTGAGGGGTTGCAATATTATGAACTGAAGGCAAAAAACCATCTGTTTTGCACCCCAAAAGCAAGTCCGTCTTCTTCCGATCGAAGCATACGAAGCACTGATCATGCGCATGCGCAAGCTATCTCATGGGATCTCCTTGGCATGGTAACGAGGTAGAACTGTGTTTTTGTATATATCTGGAAATAAATTGTGTCACTAGCAACATAATCCAGCTTTCCAAAACTAGATCTAAATTTTATATAATGAAAAAAAAAAAAATGATTAACATAAATTAACAGGACAAATATTCTCGCTTTCCACGAAGTGGAAAGCACCGACTGACAACAGAGACAAGGCAAATTGAACAAGTGAGTAAGTCTTTCTATTTTGAAGTGTTACAGAACTTTCCAGTTAAACAAGTTTTTGCAAGCATGAAATTGGTGTATATAATAAAATAATCCAAAAATCGAACTTGTAAAAAAGAGTCTGTTTATTGAAGGACACTTAAAACAACAGAGCTAATTTAAAAGCGCAATATCATGAAAGAACTAAGTACTATGCAACAATAGAGTTTAGGTCCTTTAGTTAAAAATTGAAAACTGCGCAGCTGGTTTCATTCATTGTCTGATTTTTTCCATATTCACTCCCATCAGGATAATAATATGTTGCCTCACGGGCCCTGGCTACAAATTGCTGACATTGCAGTCAAATCTAGTTATAGTTATCCTATATGTTTTAAAAAAAGCTTTCAAAACTTG
This sequence comes from Platygyra sinensis, assembly GCA_019787425.1. NCBI lineage: Eukaryota > Metazoa > Cnidaria > Anthozoa > Scleractinia > Merulinidae > Platygyra > Platygyra sinensis. The sequence goes on along the minus strand of JAHPZR010053639.1, from coordinate 32,581 downwards.
TTATAAATTTGGAGACAAAAGTATATTTAATAACATTTTTTATTTAAGAAGTTGCGCCTTCGAAAATTGTCTTCTCTTGGCGAAGCTAGTTTGTCAGTTTATAATATTAGCATTTTGTCAAATAGCATCTAACAATATTGGTTTGTTTTGGTAATATTGTCGGTTGAATGTTTAAAAGAGTTCGTGAATAAACTGCAATAAAACGGCAGTAAACAAACCTGTAAAGGCTGAAAAATTTCTTAATCTCTATCAGTCCTTGAACTATTTTTAAGCAAGAAAACCCCCAGAAAACAGGAACTTGTCAATGCAAATCAGCATTTAAGTGCTTGTCCTTTTTAGGAAATTAACATTATCATTTATCGCGCAGGTGTAAGTGTCCAATAATAAACAAAATGCCCGTTGTCCTTTGGTCCTCATAGGAAGGGCATTTATTCACCCCAGGGCAATAAACGACAGGTTTTTCTTAATTTTTACTAAAGTTATATGATGAGTTACTCGTGTCAGAAATGCAAAAGGAAATTGGGAGTCACCGACTTCGTTTCAGAGATAAAGCGTGTGGAAAACTACCCTGGCTTTGAAAATTAGGCGTGGTCTTCAGGGGTAGTTCATTGTTAAAATATCGAAGGTGAGTCAACGAAGGAAAGCGATGAAATTGAAGAGTGATCATCGAAGGAAAGCGATCTTAATCATATTCTTTGGAAGTGGTTCTGTTACGTAAATAATTCCAAATGTTACCAACGTTAAGTCATAAAGCTTTACCCTAAAAAGAACGGAGTCCAGTGGTGCATTTTACCAAAACTTCAAACTTCCAATCGATATATGTCTTCATTTTTACGATTGACGTAGAAAATCGGTTGAGAAAATGATGCATCAAAAGAAAAATAGGTCATCAAAGGCAGAAGCATACAGGTGATATGCTTCTGAAGCTATAGAAATGGCCATCTGTTCTATAGCAAGCGCTTGATGCATGACGTAACATGTGAATTTGCTTGCGCAGTAAGGATGGGTAGAAACAATTAGTGTGAACGTCCTTAAGACGGAATACAAGAAACTCTCAACTCTTGGACATTCCACCCTTCCGCACTGTTAGCGGCTAAAAGACCTTCCAATATAGAGCGACATCTCCGTGGAGTGAGTTGCAGCGTGCGCTCAAACTTAGCCCATCTGTAACGCCGTTAAAGCGTTTACTCAGGCAAAAGGTTCTTAATGACTGCTTTATTCAATTTTTTAACCGTTATCTTTTTTATCATTGTCATGCACTTAGGTTTTAATTGTGTAATGTGAATTTGACACTGAAAAGCCCCTTCAGGACGAGCCAATAAAATATGTATGTATGTTTGTAAACCAGAACATGACAGGTAAACTGAGCCCAAAGAACATTGTAAATACTCATATTACTGCTATTATAATGTATTTCGCATTTTGTGTTTGAGATATCTATAAAAGCCTGTAGCTATTTTTTATTTCTTGTAGAGTGTCCCAAAAGAGAAAGTCATAGTTTGCACAGAAAAGACAAAACCTACTGGTAAGTCCACTATAACCTTTTTCATTCGTTTTGTAATTAAACTGTATTTTTCATGAAAAAGTTCGGTTAACCAAAATGTTTCCAGTGGAACTGTTCTTTAAATGTTCCCTAAATGTTGCCTATCTATTTCCACTTCACATTTCGACTACACCTCAAAATGTTCGATTTTCGTCTTTGCAGCCGCAATGCATCGCAAAAATTGCTCAAACTGAGTTCGATTTCAACGCTTAATTTATTGAGAGCATTTCTTAGCCTGTTAGGTAATAAACGATAAAAAAAAAATCATCGAGGTAACTCTCTCAGGTTCCGTGCCCACCTCACCGAAGGATTTAAAAAAGGAGGTTTCAGTTTGAAAATTCATCATATTTTTTCCGTCGACACTACGTCGGAGAAATTAAAAAACGCAAAACTCGCCAGCCATGTTGGATTTGTGTTTGAGGAAAACTTGGTCAGGGAAATCACGTGATTATTGTGACGTCATCGTTTTCAAAAGCTCAGTCCCCCTTGTCCACATGTAGTTGTCAGGTTTGCGAGGTACACAAACCTTTTTTGTGTTGTTATTATTGTCTGATCCCATGGATCAAGACCCTGGAAAACATGATATCAGTGTTAGGAAATGCCAACTGAAAGAGAACTGATTTGCATAATTTAAATAATGCTTTTTTTTACAGGCGAAACCGCACAAACAATGTGACTCAATATTGGTACCAAAGTTTTTATTGCATTTTAGAAAACAGTTCTAAGAAAATATCCGTGCTGACTGGTTAAAAATCGTCTTTCTATTTAACAACTTCATTATTACCTGAGAAATCGAGAGCAAATACTCTAATTGCTTTAGTAGAATTCTTACTAAAATTTACTTCAAAAGACGGTTTCCAGTTATTTCTCGACGTATTATTAAAGGCATTTGACACCCTTCTGCGCATGTGCAGCAATTTGATTTCTCATCCGACGGAACAGTTTTCAAAGTTGTTATTTGTGAGAAAAATCCTCCTCCATCGACCTTGTGAAGCGTATGAAAATAGTAATACCGATATTGAAGAACTGTTTAGTCATCCCTGAAAGATTTAAGAGTCGTATTTTGTGTTTTGAGTTGAATGCTGTCGAGAAATACAATGTCCTCGAGAGGGTTCTCGAAGCGGCTAGAGACGAAAGCTACTTTCACCTCCTGGTCGTCTTGTTCGAAAAAAAAGACAAAAAACGAAGAAAAGTTGCAAGTGCAAGGACGAAAATCGGAAACTTTGTATATATAGCTGCAGATATGCATGCGAGCTGGAAGAAAGTATAGCGTATGTGCTTGTAATCAACGGACACGGCCTTCACACAACATAAACATGATAAATATTCTGTACAAACAAAAGGCCAAAAGGCGGCGGATAAAGAGATGTTCGAAAGGCACGTGCAACTCTAAGCTGACCCTCGTGGCGCTCGTGATAGTATTACGGTTTCTATTGGTTTAAAAAAAATTGGGGTCAATCAAGACCGCACATGCGCTTTTTCGTGACAATGGTCCTTTAAACTTTGCGCCACAAAAAGATCGCTCTGATGAAATAGGCCCTTTGCACGACCCGGTCACATGGTACAAAACAAAGGCAGGTGCATTGTTGTGGAAGTCCCACTGGGTAACTTGCTCACCAGTATATTTAATTTTGTACCATGTGATCGGGTCGTGCTAAGGGCCTATTGTCATGTAAAATTGAAGTTGTGTACGCGCGGGCATCATTTTTTTCAATAATATCGACTCTTTTTAAGTCAAGAAGCCTTAAATGTCCTTCGCTTAGTCTTTTCAGGAATTTAATTATCCATTTTCATCAAAATTTTCCTCCAAAACTTTCGCAAAACGAAAAAACGTCGTCATTTTGTAGACGAGCTCCAGCCACTACACACTAATGGCTGATAGAGTGCAATGGCTCAACCAATATTTGCATTAATGATGCCGCGAGCAAAGAGAATTTACATTTTGATAGTCAAAGTTAACAAGTTGTTTTCCTTTTGTTTCAGTCGCAGTGTTTTCTAAAAGAAATAGAAAACATGTTCTCAGTGTTTTAATCGAGTTATAGAAACACTCGTGAAAGTTTGGGAGAACTCGAAAAAGCTGTGGAAACACTCGCCTACGGCTCGTGCCCACAGCATTTCTCGTTCTCCCAATCTTCCACTCGTGTTTCTATTTAAGCAATAGAGCACTTCTTCCGTGTTTACATAGCCTCATCTAAACACGAGAAGGGTTGGAAGAATTCGAGACAGTTATACAAACCCAAGACGCAATCGAGAGTTTGCATAACTTTCGAGACTTCTCCCAACCCTCCAAATGTTTAGATGAGGCTGTGTGAACAAGGAAAAAGTGCTCTACTGTTTTTAAAAAATAATTTTTAAAATACGCGCGAATCTAAAGCGTCACAACTGTGTTTACATACTCTCATCTAAACACACCTATCGACCAATGAGAGCGCGCGTAGTTGCTCAGTTATTTTATAAAACTCGATAGAAGCACGGTACATGTTTTCTATTTCTTAAACACCACAGCTGCTTACCACCGTTTTCGTTGATACGCGACTTTGGAAAACAAAACACCCACGGAAACGTTTCCAAAATTTCCGTCAGTCTTGCGTGCTATCGACAGATCGGATCGAAATCCACCAATCACAGCCACTAGTGTGACCTTCAGACCTTCTTTACGTAATACTAGCGGGCTGTGATTGGTGGATTTTGATCCGATCTGTCGATAACATTTATGATTGACGGAAATTTTGGAAACGTTTCCGCGGGTGTTTTGTTTTCCAAAGTCGCGTATCAACGAAAACAGTGGTAAGTTGTGTATATAGCTGCGATGACCATCTATGCCTCATTTGTTGTATAGCTATTGCCATGTTAAATAACCAACTAGGTGCTATGCTCCTTGTCGGTTATTTACCATCTCATATTCAGCGCTCGCTCGTGGAATAATTGTTAAAAAACTTAAGGATAATTTAAACACATACACGGTCTAGACAAAGATGCAGCAAATATTAAAAGAACTTAATGGAGATAAACAACAACATGAAGTTCACCTCTGAAGGTTTTCACTCCAATGTACAGTATTTATTTATTTTTCACAGACATTCTTTGAGTATGAATCTAAATATAGCCATCACGCTACTTGCAATTATGATATGTCGGATGTTTTGTAAGCTCAATCCTGGGCAGTGTAGAAGCGAATATTCCATCGGCGGCATGATGCTAAAAGGACACACCTTCTTGGAGGAGACGACCGCAAACTGGCTTAAGTGTGTGGACAAGTGTAACACTGACGTCAGATGTCAAAGCTTCAACTACATCATCACCCGAGGTATATGTGAGCTGAATGACAGAACCAAAGAGGCCAGACCTGGGGATTTTGTTACCGACGGCGAACGGGTATACCTCAAACGATTAAGTAAAAGAGGTAATTGCTTTCCGGTCCTTTAATGTCAGTGTGAGCTCTTCCTTTTTTTGAGAAGAGCATTTATTTCTTACATGCAAACTTGTCCAGAATGTCTCTGCATTCCGACATAGTTATGATTCCGATGACTGACAAAATTTGCGGGTTTGTTCTTCATTGAAAAGAACTGCTGAAAAACAATACACTCTTTTTTCGGCCTAGGCTGAATGTTCTTTTTTTCCGCCGATTTAGGCTGAAAATATTTTTGTGAATATTTTTAGATTATATTGCATGACATTTCTGTTATCGAATGCGCTTGGTTACTGGTCGCGTGTTAAAGTAATTTTCTGAGCCAACTGGCACAGGCTTTAAGGGCTGATATGACCGTCACATAACTATGCTGTTAGCGTCCAACATACAGCTTGTACTGTTTTGCTGCCTTTTTGTTAGTTCTGCCATTTAGGTCATTTAGAGAAAGAAAGAATTTCAAATAGTTTATTTCAAGACAGATAATTGCAATGTAATTACATTTTTTAACACACAAAATAATATACTCTTCAAAATCTAAGCCGCGGGTTTATTCTTAAAGTATTCCTAAAGTTCCTAAGAAATATATTTTTTATAAGAAGTAGAGGGTATAATGTTTTGTTAAGAAATCGGAGCGGTGAAACAAGAATCCTATTTGCCGTTTTGTTTTCAGCTCCACTTGGATCCATTGTCGAATTGCCAGCTGAATCCTGCGCTGAAATCAAGGCGAGCGAAGGAGAGGATGCAGTCAGCGGTAGTTACTGGTTCAGTTCAATAAAACCCGGCGAGGTAGTTTTGGCTCCTTGTAACATGACTACAGAAGGTAAATACACGTTCTTTTGACAAACTTACCCTTCCCGCTCCCAAACACCTCGATTTCCTAATAGTTTCTATCATAGGAGGTGGTGAACGATTTGCCCAAAAAATTCTTACAAGTTGCCCAAATTTTTATGAAGCAGTCGAGATCATACGATGCACTAACAATGGCCTACATATGAAGTGAAAATATTCTTACATATGAATCTATCATATGAGCTCAAAAACACTTTAAAACGTAAAAGAAATAATAGCTGTATGTCTGTTCCATTTCGACGGCCGAAGATATCAATGATACAATCAATGTCATTGTTGTCTACAGGGTTGGCATATGCCCTTTCAATAAGTTAATAAGAGTTAATAAGAGCGTTGCGTCAATATTGGTGATTAGGGAGCTTAAGATACAGACGTTTTCGGGGCGACGGCGACGTGACAACCCGGGTAGACTGAGTCAGAGGTTGCTGTTTTCGTGCCATAGTTAAAGTTGTTAAGATTTCGATGACGGCCGGCCTCTGCGACTTCGTCGAGTTATTTGTTGCACTTTAAAAATAAGGAGGCTTTTTATCGTAGCATGGCTACGTTTGAAGAGTTCCGCCTTCTCCTGGTCCTTTACTACGACGCTAGTCTTATTAGCGGTGAAGATTTCTTGCTTTTGTACGAAAGGTTTATGTCGAACTGACTGCAATTTCCATGTGACGAGTAAAGTCGCTTTGACTTGGATATTACACAAGAGTGTAGCTGAGTGCAAAGCAGAATTCAGGTTTGACAAAAAGGACATTCCAGTTCTTGTTGAAGCCTTGTATATTCCACCATAAATGCCCAAAACTTACTTCGACAATTTGGACTTCACTGAAGTACATGTTGCTTCGGTCATTTTGAGCTAAAGAGAAAACAAAAGGTCTCTTGAGTTGGCCGAGACGTCGTGGGATGATTTATGCGAAATGTGAAAATGCAATCACTTGAATACAAATGACAAAATTGGCAGTATATCATAAAAACAAACAAGATCAACTCACGTTTTCACCGTGACGGCAAACCCACTGATCTCACGTCGCCGACGTGAGGACGACGGCGAGGCCGCATGCGCAGTCAATCTCGCCCCAATCTTAATCGTTCTTCACGTCGCCGTCGCCCCGAAAACGTCTGTATCTTAAGCTCCCTATTGTTTCATCGCCGCCGGTGAAACCTAGTTGCGATTGATTTGGCGCACGAGAACTAGTAAATTTAAATTTCTTGTTTACATGCTTGGTTCTTGCATGAGCGTCTTGGTACTCAGTAAAATTTTTTTTTAAATTCTCGAGCATTTAAGGACGTTCGCGCGAAATTTTTCTAACATTGATTTTTTTCTGATAATTTTACCATTGAAGGATGATGAGTTAGTGATGTCAGCAATTTAAAAAAATCGGGGGGTCACCGACTTCCTTTTGGAGAAAACATGCCCGGAAGAACAACTAAATCTGAGTAAATCGGGCTTCGTTAGAGAAGAAGGCCACAATGGCTGCAAGTCCCAAAATATTGCAATTAGAGCTTTGAAGGGGAATGTTCTCTCCCAAATATGGTTTAAATGGACCTATTAAGAGAATTTAGTCAACTGGTGAAGTTCCTCAAAGAACAAGTTCACATTGAGTGACCATAGTTTCACGCGCCTTGCCGCCGAAAGATGACAGGATTCCATGTCCCGTGGACAGAAATCTTGAAATTTTTTCAACTTCCCACATTGATTTTTTGTTCATTTTTGGACAATGTGGAGATAATTGTAAATTAAATCTGTTTCTGCAAAGAAAAGCAGGGGTCACCGAACGTCCAAGATCGTTAAATCCAATCAAAGCTCTAGTAATGGCCATCTGCCCTATCATTGCTCATTTCAGTACTTAGCGCGCGCGCTCGTTGCATGACGTGCCATATGAATTTGCGTGCGCAGTAAGGATGCGCAGAAACAATTAGCGCGAACGTCCTTAATGCAATGGCGATAGGCCCGCTTTCGTTTCTGTGGCGCTGGATTTGACATGTCTAATATGGTACAAGGAGAGTTCTACAAGAAAACGCATGCAAGATGCGTATAAAAATCATGTCAAATACCTCGGGATTTGAATTGATAAAAATTTGTCTTGGAAACACCACATTGAACATATAATCATTTAAGCAAGCACAACCGTAGGTTTAATCGCAAAATTACGACACTTTCTGCCAACCGGCACACCCTCCTAAATATATACCAAGCTCTTATAGCTCCTTACTTAACATGCGGTCTGACAGTATGGGGTCAGACTTGTAAATCTTACCTTAATAATCTTAATTGTAGCGTTCGACGAAGTGGAACGCAAGCCTAATTTTGTTGCGTGACTGTGGAGAGTTAGTTGCCCTGTGTAAGGTTATAGGCTGGAAAATCCACATTCCTGTAAGGGCACAAAAATGGCCACCCCGCTTAATTTTTGCAGTGGCATGTCACGGCATAGTTATTAACTATGTCACGGCCGGTAAACTGGTACTGTAGGGTCTAAGTGAGACACTGAAGTGACAAACATGTGAGCACGTGAGCAGGCAATGTAGACTTTGGTCCTTCTTTCAATGTGCTCGCGATCTCATTCTTTCGCCGTGGAATTTTGAGGCTGAGTAGTATTATATTCAATAGTCCCTTTCCAGTATGATGTTATTTAAACGTTCGTTCGAGCTCACGATGAGCTTGTTTATTTTATATGTTCACGAACACGATCGCCTAGGTTTTGGGACCCGGGAGGGGGGGGGGGGTACTCCCTATAATGGCCTATACAGGGAGGCTCCGCCCGAAAGGGGTACCTTTTTCTGGCTTCAGGTATATAAAAGGGTAGGGATTTCACAAGTTGAGGTATATAAAAGGGTAGAGAAATCTGTCATTTAGATATTTAAAAGGGCCTTTAGTTATAATATTTCGAATAGACGCCCCTTGAGGTTTTATAAGTTTATTTATTAAGCACTACATGAAAACAAGAACAAGACTTCCTAAAATAGGTATGTGAAAGAAGTACCTTTTCTCAATTAAATTATAAAGGTATATGAAAGGGGTACCTTTTCTGCCAAAATGGTATATGAAAGGGTAACCGGTTGGACCTCGGGGCGGAGCCTCCCCGTATAAAACTTTGTAAAGTACCCCCCCCCCCCCCCTCCCCCGGGCTTTGGGATGTTCACTGGAAACAGCTCTATTAAATCCCCGGGCTGTATTTGATTGCATTTGTGGATTTAGTGCCAATTGCGACAGAAAAGGTCAGTAGTATCCGGTAGAATATTATTTGGAATCAGTGGAAGAGTACTCTGAAGGAAAGATCCATGTAAATACTGTTTACTTTGTTAATCAGGCCAGGGGAAATACTCGAATCAGTCGCACGGAGTTTGTTTACGCGATCAACGAGCACGCGATTGCAAATGTTTACTCAGTTATATTTGAGCTTCCTGCTTAGAATGAATGTTCGACAAAAATCTACTTTTAACATCAGACTTCATTTCCGCTAAGATATTGTCACATTGACTTGTAATGCTTAAGCGCAAAAGCTAATTTGTAAAAGTAGATTTTTTTCGAACATTATTCTAAGCAGGAAGCTCAAATATAACTGAGTAAACATTTGCAATCGCGTGCTCGTTGATCGCGTAAACAAACTCCGTGCGACTGATTCGAGTATTTCCCCTGGCCTGATTAACAAAGTAAACAGTATTTACATGGATCTTTCCTTCAGAGTACTCTTCCACTGATTCCAAATAATATTCTACCGGATACTACTGACCTTTTCTGTCGCAATTGGCACTAAATCCACAAATGCAATCAAATACAGCCCGGGGATTTAATAGAGCTGTTTCCAGTGAACATCCCAAAGCCCGGGGGAGGGGGGGGGGGGGGGTACTTTACAAAGTTTTATACGGGGAGGCTCCGCCCCGAGGTCCAACCGGTTACCCTTTCATATACCATTTTGGCAGAAAAGGTACCCCTTTCATATACCTTTATAATTTAATTGAGAAAAGGTACTTCTTTCACATACCTATTTTAGGAAGTCTTGTTCTTGTTTTCATGTAGTGCTTAATAAATAAACTTATAAAACCTCAAGGGGCGTCTATTCGAAATATTATAACTAAAGGCCCTTTTAAATATCTAAATGACAGATTTCTCTACCCTTTTATATACCTCAACTTGTGAAATCCCTACCCTTTTATATACCTGAAGCCAGAAAAAGGTACCCCTTTCGGGCGGAGCCTCCCTGTATAGGCCATTATAGGGAGTACCCCCCCCCCCCTCCCGGGTCCCAAAACCTAGGCGATCGTGTTCGTGAACATATAAAATAAACAAGCTCATCGTGAGCTCGAACGAACGTTTAAATAACATCATACTGGAAAGGACTATTGAATATAATACTACTCAGCCTCAAAATTCCACGGCGAAAGAATGAGATCGCGAGCACATTGAAAGAAGGACCAAAGTCTACATTGCCTGCTCACGTGCTCACATGTTTGTCACTTCAGTGTCTCACTTAGACCCTACAGTACCAGTTTACCGGCCGTGACATAGTTAATAACTATGCCGTGACATGCCACTGCAAAAATTAAGCGGGGTGGCCATTTTTGTGCCCTTACAGGAATGTGGATTTTCCAGCCTATAACCTTACACAGGGCAACTAACTCTCCACAGTCACGCAACAAAATTAGGCTTGCGTTCCACTTCGTCGAACGCTACAATTAAGATTATTAAGGTAAGATTTACAAGTCTGACCCCATACTGTCAGACCGCATGTTAAGTAAGGAGCTATAAGAGCTTGGTATATATTTAGGAGGGTGTGCCGGTTGGCAGAAAGTGTCGTAATTTTGCGATTAAACCTACGGTTGTGCTTGCTTAAATGATTATATGTTCAATGTGGTGTTTCCAAGACAAATTTTTATCAATTCAAATCCCGAGGTATTTGACATGATTTTTATACGCATCTTGCATGCGTTTTCTTGTAGAACTCTCCTTGTACCATATTAGACATGTCAAATCCAGCGCCACAGAAACGAAAGCGGGCCTATCGCCATTGCATTAAGGACGTTCGCGCTAATTGTTTCTGCGCATCCTTACTGCGCACGCAAATTCATATGGCACGTCATGCAACGAGCGCGCGCGCTAAGTACTGAAATGAGCAATGATAGGGCAGATGGCCATTACTAGAGCTTTGATTGGATTTAACGATCTTGGACGTTCGGTGACCCCTGCTTTTCTTTGCAGAAACAGATTTAATTTACAATTATCTCCACATTGTCCAAAAATGAACAAAAAATCAATGTGGGAAGTTGAAAAAATTTCAAGATTTCTGTCCACGGGACATGGAATCCTGTCATCTTTCGGCGGCAAGGCGCGTGAAACTATGGTCACTCAATGTGAACTTGTTCTTTGAGGAACTTCACCAGTTGACTAAATTCTCTTAATAGGTCCATTTAAACCATATTTGGGAGAGAACATTCCCCTTCAAAGCTCTAATTGCAATATTTTGGGACTTGCAGCCATTGTGGCCTTCTTCTCTAACGAAGCCCGATTTACTCAGATTTAGTTGTTCTTCCGGGCATGTTTTCTCCAAAAGGAAGTCGGTGACCCCCCGATTTTTTTAAATTGCTGACATCACTAACTCATCATCCTTCAATGGTAAAATTATCAGAAAAAAATCAATGTTAGAAAAATTTCGCGCGAACGTCCTTAAATGCTCGAGAATTTAAAAAAAAATTTTACTGAGTACCAAGACGCTCATGCAAGAACCAAGCATGTAAACAAGAAATTTAAATTTACTAGTTCTCGTGCGCCAAATCAATCGCAACTAGGTTTCACCGGCGGCGATGAAACAATAGGGAGCTTAAGATACAGACGTTTTCGGGGCGACGGCGACGTGAAGAACGATTAAGATTGGGGCGAGATTGACTGCGCATGCGGCCTCGCCGTCGTCCTCACGTCGGCGACGTGAGATCAGTGGGTTTGCCGTCACGGTGAAAACGTGAGTTGATCTTGTTTGTTTTTATGATATACTGCCAATTTTGTCATTTGTATTCAAGTGATTGCATTTTCACATTTCGCATAAATCATCCCACGACGTCTCGGCCAACTCAAGAGACCTTTTGTTTTCTCTTTAGCTCAAAATGACCGAAGCAACATGTACTTCAGTGAAGTCCAAATTGTCGAAGTAAGTTTTGGGCATTTATGGTGGAATATACAAGGCTTCAACAAGAACTGGAATGTCCTTTTTGTCAAACCTGAATTCTGCTTTGCACTCAGCTACACTCTTGTGTAATATCCAAGTCAAAGCGACTTTACTCGTCACATGGAAATTGCAGTCAGTTCGACATAAACCTTTCGTACAAAAGCAAGAAATCTTCACCGCTAATAAGACTAGCGTCGTAGTAAAGGACCAGGAGAAGGCGGAACTCTTCAAACGTAGCCATGCTACGATAAAAAGCCTCCTTATTTTTAAAGTGCAACAAATAACTCGACGAAGTCGCAGAGGCCGGCCGTCATCGAAATCTTAACAACTTTAACTATGGCACGAAAACAGCAACCTCTGACTCAGTCTACCCGGGTTGTCACGTCGCCGTCGCCCCGAAAACGTCTGTATCTTAAGCTCCCTAATCACCAATATTGACGCAACGCTCTTATTAACTCTTATTAACTTATTGAAAGGGCATATGCCAACCCTGTAGACAACAATGACATTGATTGTATCATTGATATCTTCGGCCGTCGAAATGGAACAGACATACAGCTATTATTTCTTTTACGTTTTAAAGTGTTTTTGAGCTCATATGATAGATTCATATGTAAGAATATTTTCACTTCATATGTAGGCCATTGTTAGTGCATCGTATGATCTCGACTGCTTCATAAAAATTTGGGCAACTTGTAAGAATTTTTTGGGCAAATCGTTCACCACCTCCTATGATAGAAACTATTAGGAAATCGAGGTGTTTGGGAGCGGGAAGGGTAAGTTTGTCAAAAGAACGTGTATTTACCTTCTGTAGTCATGTTACAAGGAGCCAAAACTACCTCGCCGGGTTTTATTGAACTGAACCAGTAACTACCGCTGACTGCATCCTCTCCTTCGCTCGCCTTGATTTCAGCGCAGGATTCAGCTGGCAATTCGACAATGGATCCAAGTGGAGCTGAAAACAAAACGGCAAATAGGATTCTTGTTTCACCGCTCCGATTTCTTAACAAAACATTATACCCTCTACTTCTTATAAAAAATATATTTCTTAGGAACTTTAGGAATACTTTAAGAATAAACCCGCGGCTTAGATTTTGAAGAGTATATTATTTTGTGTGTTAAAAAATGTAATTACATTGCAATTATCTGTCTTGAAATAAACTATTTGAAATTCTTTCTTTCTCTAAATGACCTAAATGGCAGAACTAACAAAAAGGCAGCAAAACAGTACAAGCTGTATGTTGGACGCTAACAGCATAGTTATGTGACGGTCATATCAGCCCTTAAAGCCTGTGCCAGTTGGCTCAGAAAATTACTTTAACACGCGACCAGTAACCAAGCGCATTCGATAACAGAAATGTCATGCAATATAATCTAAAAATATTCACAAAAATATTTTCAGCCTAAATCGGCGGAAAAAAAGAACATTCAGCCTAGGCCGAAAAAAGAGTGTATTGTTTTTCAGCAGTTCTTTTCAATGAAGAACAAACCCGCAAATTTTGTCAGTCATCGGAATCATAACTATGTCGGAATGCAGAGACATTCTGGACAAGTTTGCATGTAAGAAATAAATGCTCTTCTCAAAAAAAGGAAGAGCTCACACTGACATTAAAGGACCGGAAAGCAATTACCTCTTTTACTTAATCGTTTGAGGTATACCCGTTCGCCGTCGGTAACAAAATCCCCAGGTCTGGCCTCTTTGGTTCTGTCATTCAGCTCACATATACCTCGGGTGATGATGTAGTTGAAGCTTTGACATCTGACGTCAGTGTTACACTTGTCCACACACTTAAGCCAGTTTGCGGTCGTCTCCTCCAAGAAGGTGTGTCCTTTTAGCATCATGCCGCCGATGGAATATTCGCTTCTACACTGCCCAGGATTGAGCTTACAAAACATCCGACATATCATAATTGCAAGTAGCGTGATGGCTATATTTAGATTCATACTCAAAGAATGTCTGTGAAAAATAAATAAATACTGTACATTGGAGTGAAAACCTTCAGAGGTGAACTTCATGTTGTTGTTTATCTCCATTAAGTTCTTTTAATATTTGCTGCATCTTTGTCTAGACCGTGTATGTGTTTAAATTATCCTTAAGTTTTTTAACAATTATTCCACGAGCGAGCGCTGAATATGAGATGGTAAATAACCGACAAGGAGCATAGCACCTAGTTGGTTATTTAACATGGCAATAGCTATACAACAAATGAGGCATAGATGGTCATCGCAGCTATATACACAACTTACCACTGTTTTCGTTGATACGCGACTTTGGAAAACAAAACACCCGCGGAAACGTTTCCAAAATTTCCGTCAATCATAAATGTTATCGACAGATCGGATCAAAATCCACCAATCACAGCCCGCTAGTATTACGTAAAGAAGGTCTGAAGGTCACACTAGTGGCTGTGATTGGTGGATTTCGATCCGATCTGTCGATAGCACGCAAGACTGACGGAAATTTTGGAAACGTTTCCGTGGGTGTTTTGTTTTCCAAAGTCGCGTATCAACGAAAACGGTGGTAAGCAGCTGTGGTGTTTAAGAAATAGAAAACATGTACCGTGCTTCTATCGAGTTTTATAAAATAACTGAGCAACTACGCGCGCTCTCATTGGTCGATAGGTGTGTTTAGATGAGAGTATGTAAACACAGTTGTGACGCTTTAGATTCGCGCGTATTTTAAAAATTATTTTTTAAAAACAGTAGAGCACTTTTTCCTTGTTCACACAGCCTCATCTAAACATTTGGAGGGTTGGGAGAAGTCTCGAAAGTTATGCAAACTCTCGATTGCGTCTTGGGTTTGTATAACTGTCTCGAATTCTTCCAACCCTTCTCGTGTTTAGATGAGGCTATGTAAACACGGAAGAAGTGCTCTATTGCTTAAATAGAAACACGAGTGGAAGATTGGGAGAACGAGAAATGCTGTGGGCACGAGCCGTAGGCGAGTGTTTCCACAGCTTTTTCGAGTTCTCCCAAACTTTCACGAGTGTTTCTATAACTCGATTAAAACACTGAGAACATGTTTTCTATTTCTTTTAGAAAACACTGCGACTGAAACAAAAGGAAAACAACTTGTTAACTTTGACTATCAAAATGTAAATTCTCTTTGCTCGCGGCATCATTAATGCAAATATTGGTTGAGCCATTGCACTCTATCAGCCATTAGTGTGTAGTGGCTGGAGCTCGTCTACAAAATGACGACGTTTTTTCGTTTTGCGAAAGTTTTGGAGGAAAATTTTGATGAAAATGGATAATTAAATTCCTGAAAAGACTAAGCGAAGGACATTTAAGGCTTCTTGACTTAAAAAGAGTCGATATTATTGAAAAAAATGATGCCCGCGCGTACACAACTTCAATTTTACATGACAATAGGCCCTTAGCACGACCCGATCACATGGTACAAAATTAAATATACTGGTGAGCAAGTTACCCAGTGGGACTTCCACAACAATGCACCTGCCTTTGTTTTGTACCATGTGACCGGGTCGTGCAAAGGGCCTATTTCATCAGAGCGATCTTTTTGTGGCGCAAAGTTTAAAGGACCATTGTCACGAAAAAGCGCATGTGCGGTCTTGATTGACCCCAATTTTTTTTAAACCAATAGAAACCGTAATACTATCACGAGCGCCACGAGGGTCAGCTTAGAGTTGCACGTGCCTTTCGAACATCTCTTTATCCGCCGCCTTTTGGCCTTTTGTTTGTACAGAATATTTATCATGTTTATGTTGTGTGAAGGCCGTGTCCGTTGATTACAAGCACATACGCTATACTTTCTTCCAGCTCGCATGCATATCTGCAGCTATATATACAAAGTTTCCGATTTTCGTCCTTGCACTTGCAACTTTTCTTCGTTTTTTGTCTTTTTTTTCGAACAAGACGACCAGGAGGTGAAAGTAGCTTTCGTCTCTAGCCGCTTCGAGAACCCTCTCGAGGACATTGTATTTCTCGACAGCATTCAACTCAAAACACAAAATACGACTCTTAAATCTTTCAGGGATGACTAAACAGTTCTTCAATATCGGTATTACTATTTTCATACGCTTCACAAGGTCGATGGAGGAGGATTTTTCTCACAAATAACAACTTTGAAAACTGTTCCGTCGGATGAGAAATCAAATTGCTGCACATGCGCAGAAGGGTGTCAAATGCCTTTAATAATACGTCGAGAAATAACTGGAAACCGTCTTTTGAAGTAAATTTTAGTAAGAATTCTACTAAAGCAATTAGAGTATTTGCTCTCGATTTCTCAGGTAATAATGAAGTTGTTAAATAGAAAGACGATTTTTAACCAGTCAGCACGGATATTTTCTTAGAACTGTTTTCTAAAATGCAATAAAAACTTTGGTACCAATATTGAGTCACATTGTTTGTGCGGTTTCGCCTGTAAAAAAAAGCATTATTTAAATTATGCAAATCAGTTCTCTTTCAGTTGGCATTTCCTAACACTGATATCATGTTTTCCAGGGTCTTGATCCATGGGATCAGACAATAATAACAACACAAAAAAGGTTTGTGTACCTCGCAAACCTGACAACTACATGTGGACAAGGGGGACTGAGCTTTTGAAAACGATGACGTCACAATAATCACGTGATTTCCCTGACCAAGTTTTCCTCAAACACAAATCCAACATGGCTGGCGAGTTTTGCGTTTTTTAATTTCTCCGACGTAGTGTCGACGGAAAAAATATGATGAATTTTCAAACTGAAACCTCCTTTTTTAAATCCTTCGGTGAGGTGGGCACGGAACCTGAGAGAGTTACCTCGATGATTTTTTTTTTATCGTTTATTACCTAACAGGCTAAGAAATGCTCTCAATAAATTAAGCGTTGAAATCGAACTCAGTTTGAGCAATTTTTGCGATGCATTGCGGCTGCAAAGACGAAAATCGAACATTTTGAGGTGTAGTCGAAATGTGAAGTGGAAATAGATAGGCAACATTTAGGGAACATTTAAAGAACAGTTCCACTGGAAACATTTTGGTTAACCGAACTTTTTCATGAAAAATACAGTTTAATTACAAAACGAATGAAAAAGGTTATAGTGGACTTACCAGTAGGTTTTGTCTTTTCTGTGCAAACTATGACTTTCTCTTTTGGGACACTCTACAAGAAATAAAAAATAGCTACAGGCTTTTATAGATATCTCAAACACAAAATGCGAAATACATTATAATAGCAGTAATATGAGTATTTACAATGTTCTTTGGGCTCAGTTTACCTGTCATGTTCTGGTTTACAAACATACATACATATTTTATTGGCTCGTCCTGAAGGGGCTTTTCAGTGTCAAATTCACATTACACAATTAAAACCTAAGTGCATGACAATGATAAAAAAGATAACGGTTAAAAAATTGAATAAAGCAGTCATTAAGAACCTTTTGCCTGAGTAAACGCTTTAACGGCGTTACAGATGGGCTAAGTTTGAGCGCACGCTGCAACTCACTCCACGGAGATGTCGCTCTATATTGGAAGGTCTTTTAGCCGCTAACAGTGCGGAAGGGTGGAATGTCCAAGAGTTGAGAGTTTCTTGTATTCCGTCTTAAGGACGTTCACACTAATTGTTTCTACCCATCCTTACTGCGCAAGCAAATTCACATGTTACGTCATGCATCAAGCGCTTGCTATAGAACAGATGGCCATTTCTATAGCTTCAGAAGCATATCACCTGTATGCTTCTGCCTTTGATGACCTATTTTTCTTTTGATGCATCATTTTCTCAACCGATTTTCTACGTCAATCGTAAAAATGAAGACATATATCGATTGGAAGTTTGAAGTTTTGGTAAAATGCACCACTGGACTCCGTTCTTTTTAGGGTAAAGCTTTATGACTTAACGTTGGTAACATTTGGAATTATTTACGTAACAGAACCACTTCCAAAGAATATGATTAAGATCGCTTTCCTTCGATGATCACTCTTCAATTTCATCGCTTTCCTTCGTTGACTCACCTTCGATATTTTAACAATGAACTACCCCTGAAGACCACGCCTAATTTTCAAAGCCAGGGTAGTTTTCCACACGCTTTATCTCTGAAACGAAGTCGGTGACTCCCAATTTCCTTTTGCATTTCTGACACGAGTAACTCATCATATAACTTTAGTAAAAATTAAGAAAAACCTGTCGTTTATTGCCCTGGGGTGAATAAATGCCCTTCCTATGAGGACCAAAGGACAACGGGCATTTTGTTTATTATTGGACACTTACACCTGCGCGATAAATGATAATGTTAATTTCCTAAAAAGGACAAGCACTTAAATGCTGATTTGCATTGACAAGTTCCTGTTTTCTGGGGGTTTTCTTGCTTAAAAATAGTTCAAGGACTGATAGAGATTAAGAAATTTTTCAGCCTTTACAGGTTTGTTTACTGCCGTTTTATTGCAGTTTATTCACGAACTCTTTTAAACATTCAACCGACAATATTACCAAAACAAACCAATATTGTTAGATGCTATTTGACAAAATGCTAATATTATAAACTGACAAACTAGCTTCGCCAAGAGAAGACAATTTTCGAAGGCGCAACTTCTTAAATAAAAAATGTTATTAAATATACTTTTGTCTCCAAATTTATAACAAGTTTTGAAAGCTTTTTTTAAAACATATAGGATAACTATAACTAGATTTGACTGCAATGTCAGCAATTTGTAGCCAGGGCCCGTGAGGCAACATATTATTATCCTGATGGGAGTGAATATGGAAAAAATCAGACAATGAATGAAACCAGCTGCGCAGTTTTCAATTTTTAACTAAAGGACCTAAACTCTATTGTTGCATAGTACTTAGTTCTTTCATGATATTGCGCTTTTAAATTAGCTCTGTTGTTTTAAGTGTCCTTCAATAAACAGACTCTTTTTTACAAGTTCGATTTTTGGATTATTTTATTATATACACCAATTTCATGCTTGCAAAAACTTGTTTAACTGGAAAGTTCTGTAACACTTCAAAATAGAAAGACTTACTCACTTGTTCAATTTGCCTTGTCTCTGTTGTCAGTCGGTGCTTTCCACTTCGTGGAAAGCGAGAATATTTGTCCTGTTAATTTATGTTAATCATTTTTTTTTTTTTCATTATATAAAATTTAGATCTAGTTTTGGAAAGCTGGATTATGTTGCTAGTGACACAATTTATTTCCAGATATATACAAAAACACAGTTCTACCTCGTTACCATGCCAAGGAGATCCCATGAGATAGCTTGCGCATGCGCATGATCAGTGCTTCGTATGCTTCGATCGGAAGAAGACGGACTTGCTTTTGGGGTGCAAAACAGATGGTTTTTTGCCTTCAGTTCATAATATTGCAACCCCTCACGAAGCAAAATACACGGAGGGTCGTGGTCTAAGTACGTTGACCCCCTTTGTACGTCATATTCACTCGTTAGAGTGAGAAAAACTAGTACAGAAAGACACCGCTTCTGCGAGAACACATGCCGACTTCGAAGAATTCTACTCTGTCAAATCTGGAAGACAACCTCTTCAGTATGTCGGAAAAAGAGTCTAGTCTCCTAAGCGAGGCAATAATGACACTGACAGACGTTCACTGTCAACTACATGACAAAACGTCCGACATATCATAATTGCAAGTAGCGTGATGGGTAGATTTAGATTCATACTCAAAGAATATCTGAATCTGAAAAAAAGAACAAATACTATACATTGGAGTCAGTGTAAACCATCGGAGGTAAACTTTATGTTGATGTTTATAATCCTTGAGATCTTTTGATATTTACAGGATCTTTGTCTAGACCGTGTAGGTGTTTAGATCATACTTAGTTTTTTTTAACAACTATTCCACAAGCGGGCGTTATATATGAGACGGTAGATAACCGGCAAGTCGCGTGGCACCAAATTGGCTTTAATCATCTCATATCCAACAAGCGTGATTGAAATAATTGGTTTATTAAAAACGCCCCAAAAATATAGAAAAATAGGCTACGCCAATGAGAACTCTTCAAATACATTATCCAATGATTTATTTTTGCCATAATGATGAGTATTATCATTCTTTAACGTGGCAAGATTATTGAGAAATAAAACACGTTTGGGTCCTTATTTTCCACAAAAATTTAGCAAATAAAGAAATTTTAATCAACTACGCGCCAAAACTAATGGCAATTAGGTATAATTTATTTCCTTACGTTCAGTTAAGGCAATTAGGAACGTTCGATATATCAATATTTTAACATGGCTCCGGGACTTTCGGGTCAAAATTGTAAATTTTTAAGTTTAATTCTTTTGTCTCTCAATTTTCAAATGCAACATTGAATACAAAGAAAACAAATATAGAAGTTTGTCTTGAAAGCCTCGGAGCCATGCTGGAATATTGATATATCGAACGTGATCTATTAATAGTAGCTTCCGTCAAGCAATTTAATCTTTATATCTTATATAGAATTGTATTTATACATATATATATTTATATATCTCCACATGCACATTTTCTTTGTAAACAGCATGCAATCAATGTTGGACGTCACGCTAATACTAAAGTCATCTATTTTCGAGCAAGGCTTTCTTTCACTGACACTCCAGTTTAAGAATCTTAGCTTCGTTAAAATGTTGAAAATGTCATCTGTAGAATTAAGCTAAAGCGATCTCTTATTATAAAATACAATGGGAAATTGAAAACTACAAACCACAGAAAAATGTCAATGCATGTAGCTGCATTTCTTAATTAGTGCCCTTCCAGGACCAGACTCTTTTTTCGTCATATATTTTATAATGTCATGCTCAACCTCATCCAATAATTGTTTAATGTAGACGAATGCTTGCAAAACCACGGCTAACTAGAAATTGTGTGTTTTATTCAAGAAGTACTTCCTGCTCTGTTCTGCTTCTTTTCACTGATTAATCTCGCTAAATGAAAAGTTTGAATTTGTGTTGTTTTAATGTTAAATAAATTTTTAATAACTTTGTATTATTTCATAAAATTTAAGTTTCGTTTGGAAGGCTAGATTTTGCAGCTTGTGCGACAAGTCCTAACAAAAAAGGACGGTTAAATTTCGAAGCAGTAAAAAGGCTTCCACAAATCAGCTTTTTTCTTCTGCATGTAGAATTTCCTGGGCTTGCAGCCCAGCAGCTGCAAACTCACAGACAAACAATACTTCATGCTATCAAAACAAAAGCAAATTCGTGAATAACAGAAATTATTAATATGCGTTGCTTCCATGCAAGGATATGCTTCTAAAAAATTTCAAAATTAATAATTAATGATAATTAATAGAAGTCTCACGCCGCTATGTTGAACAAATTTGTTTCACTGTTGCTTCAATATGTCAGTAATTTCAAACATAGAACTGTTGAACAATTTAAACTGCTAAATTTACGTACCTTCCCTGTATTTTTCTTTTAAGTTTTCCGCTTTGTATGAGACTGAGAATTTTTGGTCGAGTTAAATGCTGTTATAAATTAATGTCATTGCGTCCCCAACTGACATATATACATCACTTACAATTATTAATCACAATCTTTAGACTATTCCAAATCCAAATCAGTCAGATGTAATGACACTACCCGCACGTGACTATTTTGTTCCAATAGCATTTTACACTTCAATCAATGCAATTGTTGGACTGCCGTGAGGCATCTGCAGAATGTGCTCGGAGCATTCAGAGCTTTAAAAGTTTGTTTTACCTTATGCAGAGGCGGATCCAGGGGAGGGGTTTTGGGGGTTGCAACCCCCCCTTCGAGAATTGTTTTTTGTTATTTTGCCTGATTCTTCGTAAAATAATAATAGAATAAAATTGTTTTTACGAAGTTTCGATCCGATCTGTCGATAACATGTATGATTGACGGAAATTTTGGAAACGTTTCCGCGGGTGTTTTGTTTTCGAAAGCCGCGTATCAACGAAAACAGTGGTAATAGGGAGTTGTGCGTAATCTTCAGCAATGAAGTATCTTGTCAAGTTTTCAAAACCACACAACATTAAATGTCACGACTGCCTACCTGATCAAATGTAGATGCTTTTAAAACATTGCCACCGCTATGAGGTCTTTTTTAACGTTCTTCAAGTTAAATGGCAGGCCTCTCGTATGTTCTTCTTGATCGTTCTGTGCAAAGGCTGCATTAGGACGCGGTGAAGATCATTGTCGTTCAATTCAACTAAACTCAGTGACTTTTATTCAAACAGAGCAGGACGAAAAAACGTCCGTCATTTGATCAGGCAGAACCTTGTGGCAAGCTAACTGAATATAAAAAAACCAATAAGAAGACGAGAAACTCGTTGCGTTATTCATAGAGATCTGTTTGCGTTTATCTGCAACTAAATTAAATTAGAGTCGTATGTTTACATGGTACTGAGGTAAACGTTATTAAAGGTTATGTCTGATGTTTCTAGAATAACAACTCATTTTCAGCTGGCAATGGGCTATGTTTGATATATCATTATTCTAACATGTCTCCGAGGCTTTCGTGTCAAATTTTTAATTTGGTTTTGCCTCTCAGTTCACAAAAGAGACTTGGACACAACGAAAACAACATATCAAATATAGAAGTTTGTCCTGAAAGCCTCGGAGACATGTTAGAATATAGATATATCAAACGTGGCCTGTTTGTCACTTTAGAAAGGAGAGGAAAACTGGAGCCGCACCACACTCGTTCAAACGAAATACGGGAGACTAGCTTCCAGTTCCC
>JAHPZR010053639.1:0-5000 GCA_019787425.1 Platygyra sinensis | reverse complement strand
TCCAGGCTATCTTTTGCTAAATCAGGACAGATTACTGCAGGGAAAATTCCCTGACACTCTGAAAGACACCCAGAAATGGACAGAGCACTCGGTCATTCGCTGTCTGGCACCTGCCAGGCTGAATTTGGCTGTTGGTTTAACCATTTCCTGCCACAATCTGTCCTGATTTGACATAACGTGGACTCCGGAATCCGGGCTTGAAGGTCGACGATAGTCGACCTTCTAGCCAGTGGCGTCGAAAAAAATTGAGGGGGGGCTGCGTCATGCACCATTGGGGCAGTTAGCCCAGGCCTTGGTCTAGCCACCCTAGGGAGCACAGGCTCAGGTGTTGAATTTAAGGCCCGCTAGGGGGGGTGGGTTTGTTCAGTGTTTTGCCTTGTTTCAACAAAGACTTTTTGCTCTGCCTTAAGGGTCAGTACTGGTTCTTGACTTTGCTTATTGGCAGCTGGCCTTAGAAGCCGGCTGCCTCCTGTTAGCTTAGTTTTGACCGTCGACGGGAGGAGTACCTTGGGTTAGGTGGGGGGGCCTCCAGTCCCTACAGGGGGAGGGCAGGGTGGGGGAAAATGGCCTGGAGTGCATTTGACTTTTCCAGGCTATCTTTTGCTAAATCAGGACAGATGTATGTATGTATGTATGTATGTACGTAAAAATCCTTATGCCCGCAATTTTCTTTCTCAAAACACGGTGATCGTCGAAAAACTCAATTCGAAGCAACTCGAAGCAAACTCTTTTTATCCGGAGTCGTTCCCAGTCGCACGCAATTTTGTGATCGACCGCTGGAACTCCGAACTCGCTTATTAAGGGTACGGTAGGGTAACGTCTGCATAAGGGCAACGTGGCCCATCAGACCGGAGCTTATCCCGCCGGGTTCCGTAGCATGAAGCGACTAGGAGACCCTGGATGGGATGCTAGTCCATTGGAGGGTTACCCCCCAGCATTAAACTTGCCGTTACCCATTTATACACCTGGGTTCACAGAGCGACTGTAAGGGATTTAAGTGTCTTGCCCAAGAACATAACACGAACCCAGACCGCTCGGTCCGAAGTCGAGCGCACTAACCATGAGGCCCCCGCGCCTGTATACGAAGGAGACTCTTTGAACTCGTCTGTCTCAATACGCGATAAGTTTATTGTCGTCAGAAGTAATGTTTTCTACAAACTTTTAGTACAAATAAACAACAGCCTCCATTTGGCGCGAAAATATGCTCGGATATTTGTCCGCGGACATTATCTGCTCCGAGAAGCGAACAGTTTTCCGGGAGCGTAGCTCGAGAAAAAATGCGAGCTTCGGGGAACAGATAATGTCCAAGGACAAATATCCGAGCATATTTTCGCGCCGAATGGAGGTTATTGTGTTTGTTATCCTTCAAATCTTTTTCGCAATGCGCGTTGTTTTGAAATTTGGGGAATATTTAACAACTATTCACCGAAGTGGAGGTGGCTAGCGAGGGATATTTACCGAGCCGCGCAGCACGAGATAAATATCCACCGCTAGCCACCGACACTGAGGTGAATAGTTGTTTTAGTATATACTAAAACAGTGAGATAATATACGCCCCAAAAAATTAATTTGGATGATTTCTTCACTTGTTACGGATGCAAACCGGGACGCCATTTTTACATCAGGTTCAAACGTGATGCGTGATGTGCACTGATGCGTAACTGTTGACTATCAGCAGATAGACAACGGTAATACAGCCAATCAAATTCACGGATTCACAATAGACTACGGTAAATTTATACTTATCACGGATATTCCCTAGTTTCAGCTGGGGAATATTCGGTCACGTGACGTATTTAGACCAATCGCGCGCGAGCGAAAATATTTGATGGATATGACTTTGTATTGTACTCAACATTTATCTTTTTTACACGCATTCCGGTTGAAGAGTTGCCTTGCATAAAACAAAATACAAATACAAAGAAAAATACATAAATAAAATAAAAATACAAGACTGTAACAATCAAATTTTGAGATGCAATGTCATCTTGATTTAACAGTGATAAAACGTCTTCTGAAGTGAGAACTGATGATCAATTATGACAGCCCAATTCTTGTCAAAATCACTTTGCAGAATAACATAATTTTGAACTCCATTCATCGTTACAATAGGGAACGAGTACATGTTGTATATCCCTATATACCTTAGCTGGCTCTAAACACGCTGAGATAAAACAAGACAAAGACAGAAAAAGGTATCTACTCATGGCAACCTGATAGGTTTCATTGATGTTAGTAAGACATCAAAAACAAAACGATAACATTAAAACCCAAACATGTTCATGTACATGATAAACAACTTCTACAAAAATTAATGTCATTACAAC
This sequence comes from Platygyra sinensis, assembly GCA_019787425.1. Taxonomy (NCBI): domain Eukaryota; kingdom Metazoa; phylum Cnidaria; class Anthozoa; order Scleractinia; family Merulinidae; genus Platygyra; species Platygyra sinensis. The sequence goes on along the minus strand of JAHPZR010053639.1, from coordinate 2,673 downwards.
ATTTGAAAAAGAAAAACGGGGCGAGCCATTTTTTTTCTGTACATAATCATTCAAAGTGTACAGACTGCAAATTATAGTAGTTGCTATAAAGTATCTACGGGCTGTAACTGTTCATCAGTAGGATGCCTAACAGGTGTGCAATTCCACAATTGGCTTCGGCTCCATTAAATCCTATACCAATTGCAGAACATTTCAGGAGGAGCCACCCACAATGTGAGCACAGTTACAGACAACAAATATACGTGAGGAAAATAACGCAAAGTGAAATTCAGACGTTATTTAACGAACTAAATACACACGTCAATTAAATTGATGAATAATGCGCCCCCAAAATAAAAATTGCGCGCGCAAATTGCATTGACAGATAAAGATTATCGAGCCACCTGGCATGAAGAGGATAATTGAAAGCGAACGGTCCAACCTAAGTTACAGATAAAGTACATAGATTACATGATTGTATAATGTGATCCTAAATTTTAATTTACATCACTCAAAGTACCCCAAGTCATATGTCACATGACACGTGTCGCATGTCGCGTATCGCATGTCGGATGTCACATGTCGCATGGCTGTTGAACGCTCAATTTTGTTTTTTTTTTTTTCCCAATACAAAATAGAAAACTGGAATTTGTATTGAACACAAAGAAAAAGACAAAGACCTTTTGTCAGCAAAATGGTGATTGAAGTCTCAAGACTTTTCCCTATTGGTGACCTTATTGCCTGAAAGAAAACACACATGCCCGAAAGCGCAAGTGTTGTTAAAACGTACTAAGTCGCAGTAAAAACAAAAACGTTCACAATTCTCACATTCCAATAAATCTGTTACGATTCCTAAAATAGTTACTTGAAAACCTCAAAAACCCTGTCTATTTTGATTGACAGCTTAGTAAATTCAGAAACTTAAAAAAGAACTGGTTAATTCTTCCTTGTATGAAAAAGTTTTAAAATGGCTCTTAGTGGAGCCATTAAAAACGACTCTTTTCAGATCCACTGCAAAAAGTCTTCAGTTCATGTTGGTCTTCGCTTGCTTTGATCCTGTCATTGTTTTCTTGATGAAGATATTATCCATCTCGTGAATTTCCACGATTACACATTTAAATGACATATGGATATTCCAACACAAAATAATTGGATCCTTATATCATTCGATCTTAACTCTGTTTTGACAAGCCAAATGCAAGAGTAAGTAACCTACATGCACAAGCCTGGCTTTGACTACCTTTTAGAATGTTCTCTCCAACGTACTTTTGCCTGAATAATCAGCGTTTTGCCTGAAAAATTTATATTTCAAAAACTGGAGGGCTGCAGACCCCCTTCAGCCCTTACATCCATGCTTTTCACAGTATTATTTTTCAGTCATTAACATAAAGATATTTTTCTAGTGGAACGTCAAACGTCCTGTGTGGGTGATTATTGAACACACAAAGTAATATTACATGGCATAAATTACTGGCATATTGCATGCATCATGTCTATGCACTTAGTATGGCTGCACCACCACCTTGCCCTTGACCATCTGGCGACATTAACGGAAGTTCGTACTATAGGAAAAAAAAAACATTATGATCAGTACAGTCAAACTGTCTAACTGACTGACTGACTGACTGACTGACTGACTGACTGACTGACTGACTGACTGGACTGACTGACTGACTGACTGACTGACTGACTGACTGACCAACTTACTGACTGACCAGCTGACTTACTAACTGACTGACTGACCAACTTACTGACAGACGGACCGACTGACTGACTAACTGACCGACTGACTGACTAACTGACTTCCTGATTGACCAACCGGCTGACTGACTGACTGACTGACTGACAGACTGACGGACTGACTGACTGACCGGACGGACAGACGGACGGACGGACTGACTGACTGACTGACTGACTGAATCACTGACTGACTGAATCACTGGCTGGCTGCCTGCCTGACTGACTGCCTGCTTGCCTGAATGGCACATGTATGGGCCATTAGCTGGCCAGACAGACAGACAGACAGGCAGACAGATTGACTTAAAGGTGGCTGTGTCTGAACTAAGAGTTGGGTCAAGTCCTCTGAGTGTAACCAATTTGTTTTTTAATAACAATACCTAGAGTGCTAATTTTTCAATTGACACAAGGAACCAGATTAGAACAGAAGTCTGTAAGTCGCAGGTTTTTCAACCAGCCAGAGTTCTACATTCTCGATGTTGAGCAAAAAAAAAGAGACAGTTTTTGCAAACAGGGATGAGTGACTCCAGTTTTCCTCACTTCTCAGGTAGCGCGCGCAAAAAGCTTTGTAGTTTTCAACGGTTTTCCAACGGTTCTTGTAACGTATGACGCATATAGCGCGATCATGTTGTTTTTGTGTAGCTTTCGAATTTTTAACGACAGTTTGTATGGAGGATAACTGATGAGTGGGTCAACTTCGTGTTGACCTACGAAACAAATTTGTATTAAAATCCATATGGACTCTAAAACAGAGTAGTTTTATTACATAACTAGTTTATATATATATATATATATATATATATATATATATATATATATATATATATATATATATATATATATATATATATATTTAGTATATACACACTCAGTGATCTTGGTGTTTTAAGCAATCTGATTGGTTCGCTATCTCTGGCTAATGAGCATTATTCACCCCCTACCGAGTGAGTAATGCGT
>JAHPZR010053637.1:2500-7500 GCA_019787425.1 Platygyra sinensis | reverse complement strand
AACGTACTACTTTCCAAAACACGCGATGACTGAGGCGTAGTCTCTTCGCCAAAGTTTGGTTGAGACTCATTTCAAATAGATTTAAAATGCAATAGGCCATAAACCACAATGAAAAATACCTGAATTCAAATTAAATACTTTATATTGACTTGGCTTCCCCCCCTCAGGATTAAATTCGCCGGTACCAATTTGTACACCTGGGTGGAGAGAGGCACTGTGAGAGTTAATTAAGTGTCTTGCCCAAGAACACAACACAAGGTACAGTGGAACCCCGCCTTACGACCACCCCGTTAATACGACCACCTCGTTATTACGGCCTTTTTATTCTGGCCCGAAAAAAAGCACAGTCAGTCATTTTCCTATTTAAAGAACCCCTTTAATACGACCACCCCGTTAATACGACCAGTTTTCCATGGCCCGAAGGTGGTCGTATTAACGGGGTTCCACTGTACCTGGCCAGGGCTCGAGCCAGGACCGCTCGAACCGTATAGTCTAGAGCACTAACCACGAGGCGACCGCGCCCCTAGGCTCGATTTCCGCCGCTCTCTTGTGTCTTGTCTACGTTCCTCATCGAACAGCGGCTGGTAATCCACATACCGCGCCCCTCGTATCAAGCCTTTACCATTATTTCCTTACTTCTTACTGCCTTGCGATATATGTAGTTTCTATATCGAAACTGCGAGGAGAGATTACTGAAAAAGTTATCGGCGGTTCAATTATTTTATCAAAACACTTTGAAAAGAAACAAATAACAGACATTTTTTACAGTTGTCCTCTGTAAACAAGAGTATGACAAGAAAAATAACAGACTGAACTAATATAAAATTGACTAATTACAGCAAAAAATCGTTCGTCTATCCACCAAAAGCGTCAGTAATGGTCCACTGATTACAATGCTTGATAATACAAACAAGGAAGCAATTTATAGTTATCCCTGTTTATAATGTAGAGAGGAACCTGCGCGCGCTCTGATTGGTCAAAAACCTATGTTTTATCAGAGCATAGAACATAGAAAAAGCGTGTTTTATTGTTATTTCAATCTGTGTGCTTTGTTGTGCCTACTCGCGGCGTATAAAAACTCTATCATAGGGCAAATGAGGAATCGTAAGCCGTGTATTACAGTAGGGACCTTAAGATCCAGGACGGAGAGAGGACGACGGCCGACCGGAAGTTGTTTTCCCATACGAAGCATGCGCATTAGAGTTTTCATGGTTGCGTGACCCCGTCGTGACTTCGTCGAGGACGGCAAAAACACCATTTTGACGTTGTGCTCTTTGTGTACTTTATTTTCGTTGTTTTCTTCGAGATTTAGTCACTGTAAACTCGTAATGAGCTCTGCTCAGTTTGTCTCGGCCTCTTCCCCATCATGTTCAAAGGAAAAAAGCAATAAAAAGCCAGTGTAAGTATTAAAATATTTTGTTGGCTTTTTCATGTTTGTTGTTGGCTTTCTGTCGCGCAGATGTTGCGAGAAGTTTAGGTGTAATTTATCTTATCCTGTTATTTTTCTGCTCTCAATCATTGTTTCTGCTTATATAAATACTATTTGCAGAGTCATTTTTGTTGAGTTTCTACTTGCTACTTTCATACGGAGTTTATACTTTTCGTGTATTCTGCGTGAAAGAGAAAAACAACTCCAAGCGACAAACTTCCCAATAGTGTTTTTCCTCCCTTTATAGAAATAAGACCATTTATGTTGTGTTTCTGTGGTGTTTTGACTTGAATTGCTGAATAGCTGTCTCAACCCGGCATTTGTCAAACTTTTCGTTTCCCTCCCTAATGGCGTGCGGGACTTAAATTTTTCTTGTCGGTTTTCTATTGAACAACTGCACTTAAGTTTACTGGTGCCGATACTTTTATATAAATTTGCATATTTGCTTGTATACAACCAACCTCTTCGGCATTTTTTCACAGCTCGATAGCTCTTTGTCTCTTCCCTTTTCACACCAAAGTTTTAAAATGGACCTACTGTTCCTCACACTTGAATATGCTATAATTACAAATCATGCATGTATTTTTTAACTTCATACACAGTTCACTCAGCATCATATTGACTGAAATTTTAGTCAACTGACTGAAATTTTAGTCCATGTACACGTTTGTGTCCATTGTACACAGCTCTTTGCATTTCCCCAGGGCGACAAATGGGCCTGACCGTGCCATCCACAAAACCAAAACAATTATCCAGGGCGGCACCTTTTGCAAACACTGCATCTGCATAGACTTGAAGACTAGCAGAATCAAGAAGGTTGTGATTGTACTCGGTTATTCTATGGCCATGAAGGTTGTAGACGAAGTCAATTACTGTGTTACAGATCATGCTCATCACAGGAACAGGGTGGCCAAAACGGGGAATTAAATCTGAGTACCTGCAGGGGTAGCTAAATCTTTTCAGCATAATGCATAGCCCTTCAATGCCATTAGTCACGGATCCCTGGCTGCAGGTGAAAGTTTCGGGTAAACCAAGGACTTCTGCCAGCGCCGGGATGTCTTCTTTATGGAAGCGAAATTCCGCTTTACATTCAGCGTCGTCCATATCTTCAAGATCAAATTTTCCATACTCTTCGTACGGAAATTCGGGATTTTTTGATCGATTTGCATCGTATAACAAGCAAAATTCCTCGTCGTCTATCACTCCGTTATTATGACATAGAACCAAAGCATCTCTTGCATGCTTAAAACTCATTTTAAGGCGTATTTTGACACAAAAAACATAAGATAACGAGCTGAACAAATCAAGCGACGGAGTTGGCGGTAAAGAAAAAAATTTTACTACGACATCAGCTGGATGACGAATTAATTAAGTTGACATATAAAACTTACGTCATGTTTTGAAGCCCCAATAACCAAGATGTATGAACAAAAAATGCTTCTTAAATCAGCTATATGAATTGTTTAACATAAACCAACACAGACAAAATATTCTGGAAGCAAAATGGCGTCCCCGTCGACAACAATCTTAAGCTATTTATCCATCGCGTGAGACGGGGACCTAGGCCCAGTCTTAACCGTCCTTTGGCGCGCCGTCGTCCTCACTCCCGTCCTGGATCTTAAGGTCCCTAGTGATAAACACGACGGACACGTGAGAACACTCGAGAAATGTAGAAAGCACTCGCCTGCGGTACGTGTTTTCTACAATTCCCTCGTGTTCTCAAATGCCCATTGTGTTTTATCACAGTGTAATACACGGCTTAGGCTTCTGTATTTGTTACGTAAACATTTTGATTGGGGATTTTCTTAAGCTTCCCTCATCAATACCCATCTCTACGTTTCAACTTCATTTAATAGCAAAGGAATCGTGTTGTATCTCATCACTGCTTGATTAAAGCCTTGATTTATTTCCAGACGTCGCTTCGCTCTTTTTCTAAAAAAAAAAAAAAAACACGGTAGACACCAGCAGTCTTTTCTCTTCCAGGGTTTTAAGAGGTTCATACACCAACTGGTTACTGAAAGAAGTTTCACCACACAGTATTTCAACTATTTTAGCAGTGAAATAATGTTAGTCGTCCCTTGTTCAACAATTTCATTTGAAAGGGATGATGTATTTAAACTGCATGATCTTTTGTTTAGCATAAAAATTCTGTACAATTGGAATAGGAAATATTTTTGGCACATATTTCTCAGTTCAGTGTTTCAGGTGTAAAAATTGCTGATAGCCTATCTGAGCCAAGCACTTCTCTTTTATAATACCAGTCAAAGCGGGTTGGTCGACTTCAACAGGCCTTCTCTGTTCTCAGAGTAAAAACTCTGGACTTGATACTGAAAGCCTTGTAGCCAAAGCTTGCCTTCGACCACTGTAGCAATGACACACCGGCAGCTTTGCCTGGCAAGTGAATTTCTTGCTATAAAATGCCATTAGTGAGGTATTGAAAACCGTCGTACAGTTTTGTGGTTAGCGAGTGCATGCTGGTTTCAACCAGCTCATTGGATGAAAACGTCCAGCTGCTCCTCTGTCAAGTTCATGTGGAATCTCTCTCTCATGGCGCGCACTGTCGACGAACCGCGGTTAAAACAAGGAAGCTGTGAACCTATGCAGAATAAAACAAAATAAATTAAGTATTAAATTATTCAAAGTATTCATTTACTAGTCATAGCGTAACGCTTGCGGGAAGCCCTTACTGTTGGAAAAGACGAACTGAAGTTATTTTCACTAGACATTACAACTTTTCTAAATTTGCAGAAGGTCGGTCAACCACTTGACATGATAAAAAATACGCAAACAAAATGATTCGAGTAAAGTCGCTGCTTAAGAATCTTCTTCTTAACGGGGCCGGACATTTCCTAAATGGATTGATACATGTATACATGTGTGCCTTTCTCTACACGCTAGATCTAGCTGCTATCCAAAGTTAACTACATACTGACTAGTAGACACACTTGTGAAGGAGCGTTTAGCCAGTGATAGGGCCTCTCACATTTTCCAACATCTAAAAAATTCTAAACATTGTCGCGCCTTGTGTTCGGAAGATTGTTTTCGTAGATGTGATAGGGCCTCTCACATTTTGTAGCATCTACAAAATTCTTAACGTTGTCTCGCCTTGTGTTCAGCAGATTGTTTTCATGTTTTGGATCACGCCTCAACTACTTTACAACTCGAGAAAAATCATTTTCAGAGAGAACAACCCCCTTTGAATTAACAATGACACCATGTCACTCTAAAGTTATAATTCTCACACTTTCAAGCTTTGCCTTATTCTGTTACTTTTAATTCATGAGCATTTTCTACTTATAATAAAGTCAACTTCAATCGCTTTGCACTGTATAATTGCAGATGACAGAAGTTTCTGTTGAAACGTTTTTTAAACTGAAGTGTCGTTTAAAATTCTTTAGACAAAGCACGCGCGCTGATTGGTTAAAAATCGTGTTTGTATAACTCGATGGAGACACAGAACTAGCGCGCGCTGTAGACGTAGTAATGGCGCGAGCAAAGAGAATTTACATTTTGATAATCAAAGTTAACAAGTTGTTTTCCTTTTTCTCGTCGTGGTGTTTTCTAAAAGAAA
>JAHPZR010053636.1:0-18450 GCA_019787425.1 Platygyra sinensis | reverse complement strand
CCTTAAAGATCGCGAACGAAGAAGAGGCTTCGGTGAACGTTGCTGAAATTGGGGAGATTGAAACCGAAGAAACGCCGAGTCGTAAAGGAACACAAAGGAAAGGAATGACAACGAAATCTATTGTAACAAAATGCATGCAGGTTCAACAAGCATCAGTATCTTCTTGTCCAGCCCCTGGTCTTCCCTCGTCTATTTTCCCTTTTTCCATCCTCCTCTAATATGTCAAAAAGGATTATAGCCGCTATCTCTTCTTTAATTTGAACCTTTGAATCGCAACCTGCGAAGTGGCTCATTCCGCCTTATTGGAATCTCGCCGTTAAGCGAGCTACGATGTGTAGATTGTGACCCATCGTTCTTTGCTTGTTGAGTTTAACCCATGTTTGATCAAACATGTTTGAACCGTTTGGCCACCCAATTCAACATCAGCATGTTTGGTCACCAAACAATGTTTGATGATGTTTGGTCGTCAAACATTTCTCGTTTGGACAGGCCTTAATAGCTTATAGTAAATACAGGACGTGAAATTGAAAACAAATTCCAGCTTTCCCTGACAAAATTAAAGTTTGAAATTTTGCTTGCCCTAGACAAGTCTCCGATAGCTTTTTCATTTTTTAATTTAGTTGGTGAACAACTTTCTCCAGCCCTTGACATCAGGGCAACTGAGAATGAAAGTTTCTTAATCTGCAGGAAAATCTACTTGCCCAGATGAAAACCAGATGACACTTTTTTGAGCTCTGTTAATATCCAGTGCTTTTCCTGACAATACATTCAAATTATCTCTACAGGAATTTTTTACTGACCATGTTGACTATCTCCCCTCTGCTGATTGCTTGAACTGCGGTGCGGTATTCAACATTTGTCAAGTCAATGTTGTTTACCTTTAGAACACAGTCATTTACCCTTTTTGAAAAAAAAACACACAGCATTAAGTTTTATTGCATAGCAAATCTTGATCTGGTTATGACAGCTAAAAAGATCAAAAATAAGTGTCTGTTATAAACTGAAAGCACAAAATTCACACAGTCAAGTTAACAATACACTCCCAGCTGGTCACTTCAATACCCACCTGTTTTGTACCCAAAGTCAATCAATACCCACACTCAGTATTACCATATTTACATTAATTGTTAGTGTACATGCATACAGTCAACTCCCAAGAAATCAAACCTTCAAGGGCAATTGAAAATGTTTGAGTTATGAGGAGTTGAATACAAATGACCAGAAATAGGGGATGTTAGTAATGATTCATATTCCTTGCAATTCAATTCAGTTTTGATTATTGCCTATCAATGTCAATTATTTCAATTTGATTATGCAAAATATTAACAAAGGTGAATTCACAATCAATTGGTAATTTGTCGCCATGTTTGAGAACATATGACAACAAGGGTGTCCCAAATGGTTTCCCTTACTTTGAACTTCTCAAGGGGTGGTAGAAGGGCTACATTTTTACCAAGCAGCACAAAATGGTGCACGAACAGCAAAAGTCTTTGCTTGTCAATCAAAGACACACATGTTAAAGAGTTCTGGATTCTGGTTTGACAATATCATAACTCACTGAGGGCAAACTGGGAAGCGTAAGCGAAAAATTGAATTGTGATTTGAACTGAACGGTTATAATTGCGATTAATCGAGAATTTGATTACTTGTTACACCAGTAAACAGAAGTAAGAAACCAATGGTGCTAACTGTTAGTGGTTCTATTCAGTCTACATTTTAACCAAATTTAATCATAGTTATTAATGGTTTGAGTTATGGAGGGTAAAATTACAGTACATGTATGAGAAAAATCCCAGGGAAACTGATTTTGCTTCAAGTTAGCAAGAGCTTTGAGTTGGTACAAAGTTCGAGTTAACGGAAGGTTTGGGTTTGTGTGAGGTTCAAGTTAGCAGGGGTTTGAATTATTGGGAATTGGCTATACCTAGACAGTCTGACACTTTAAATAAACCTTATCGCATATGATCCGGAATTGACTTTGGTTTTCACATGGCCAGGGTTACTGACAAGGGAACTGCTTTCTCAGTAAAAATTTGAATTTATATCCATTCTAGGTTCTGTTAAGAGGCTGTCTGCATTACGAAATAACTACATGTCAATATGATGTTCTCTGAGATTGCCTCAATAAGAATTTACACCAGACTTGTTGACAGTTGGAGCAATAACGTTAATATATCTTCCAGCTTACCTGAGCTTGCCATCAGCTATGCTTCCTTTTGCGACATTAGTTATCACAATAGAGCTGTCATTAGGGATAGCAGGAGTGTCTATACCACCAGCAATGGCAATGCCAAGATCGTCATCCAGGTTCATCTGAAATGATTTATTAAAAACCATGTCAGTAACAAAAAATTATCCTTGCATACCCTTGGAGATTATTTTCTTATTACTCAGGGCAGGTAAAACCTAGGTCCAATTGCTCACAGCAAGTGAATTTTGCTTTTGCGCAAGTGAAAAATAATTATTATAGAAGTTCAATGGTCTGACAGGCAAGTGAAATAAGCCTTTGCCAGTAGTCTTGTGAGTCTGAATGAAAATGTTTTCAAAACTAAGGACTGCATGATGAGTAAAACATTGAGTTGATAGCATGGATTATTTAGGAATCCAAGCATACTTTGTCTGCGTTTGTAATATTTAAATGTATGCAAGTGAAAACTGATTAGGTTCCTTCTTCGTGTAGAAAAAGAAAGAGCCAAAATTTACTAGCCCACAGAAAAAGTGTATTTTCAATTTTTCTTCCTGCCTTTTTACTTATAAATTCTCTCTTTGACTCTTTGATCATTATAAAACTTGATGTTCACATTACAAATGCATGGTGGCCAAGTTTGAAATCCCTGGGTCAGAAAACTTTGAATTTGTTTGAAAATTTAAGAGTTCTACATGTACCAACTTCAGGGTTTCAATCTTGTATACTAGATGACTCCTAAAACATTGGCCAACTTGTATCAAGTTGACTAAAAAGAAATTGAAAAAAAACTACGAAGTTTGAGCTTAAAAGCAAGTGGTATAATTTGGTCAGCATAAATCTCATAATTTATTATATGGCTAGCTCTGTTAGCTGGCAAGATGAACTGGATCCTAACATGTTATGGCCACCTGAGGAGGCAAGATTATGCCATCTTGCCCACTTGAGATTACCTACTGTCTCCCACAGGAAAATATGTCTTTTTCCCATATATCAATTAAAAATAATCCTTAATATATCAAGCTTGTTTGGTCAAAATGGCTTGATATTGGCCTTGTCCTTTTTTCTCCATAAGTACGCAAAAAAAATTGGCCAATAGCCAGCTTTATTATATGGCTAGCTCCATGAGCGGGCAAGATAAATCAAATCGCACGCTGTGTTCGGCTACCCGAGCAGGCAAGATGGAGTTATCTAGCCCACTCGGGCAAGAGAGCACCATCCTGTCCCACGAGAAAAATTTTCCCAAAAGCCAAATAATAAATCGTTAACTGACCAAGCTTTTTTGGTCAAGATGGCTGGATATTGGCATCGTTCTTTTTTTGTGAGTTTATGGACCTCAACTCCATCTCGGATATATGGGTTATTGACCTCACACTTTGTCAATAACCCATATATCTTGACCTCATGCTTGTTCAATAAGAGACATGACACTCACCCTCTCTAAAACAACTGATTCTGTTTCCCATTCCTGCAAAAGACAAGTCAACATCAAAACAAAGTTGTTAACTGGTAGCCGACAACAAAACCTTTTAGAAACTACAGCACCTGATTTTACATTTGGCTGTTCAACATGGTTACCATTCACATTTTACATGAACCTGATAATAATGAATGCCCACAAAGCTTCACTCTCTCTCCTGTCCTGTAACACTTAAATTTCCTTTTACAAAAAAGTGTCAAAAATAAAAAATCCCTTTTCTTCAGTAATATTTCTAAAAGCCAACAGTAGCTTTCTATGGTTGGAAAGTTGTGTTCCCTTAATTAAGCAGGTTGAATTATATGACAAATCAGTTCAAATGTTGAAATGTGGTTGTTTATAGTTGTCAATAGACTTAGCTACACCAAGCTAGTTCACATGCATGCCACTTAAACAGAAAGAGACAAATATGTCAATAAAACATAATTACAGTTACTTCTTGAATTAATGCCCAGATAATTAGCTTACATTGGAGTCCGTGTCGATTGCTGAATCTCTGCTCGACACAAGTTCCTGTGAAAGACTTCCTTGATTCAGTTGATTCTCGATATGGCTACGCAGTTCTAAGAGTTCAGCAACAGCCTCGCCATGTTTTCGTCTTATATGATCAGATTCATGGAGAAGTTCTGCCAGATCACTCACGGCACGATCTCTCTCATGTTGCATTTTGTCAAATCGTATTTTCAGCGAATCCCTGTCTTGAATTACTTTGTCTCTTTCAGTCAAAGCCCAGTCTCTCCGCACTTTCACTACTTCAATGTCATGTAATGCATTTGTTAGCTCCTTTGAGAGCACCTCAAACTGTTTTCTGAGTGCATCCATCTCCTTGTGTTCTCCTTTGATGACCAGTTGATGTTTCTGTCTTCTTTCAAAACATTCCTTTAGGATTTTGTCTCTGTGAATGATTGCTTCACTACGTTCTCTTCTTGCAACATTCCTCTCCTGTTTTAACATCTCATAATCTTCTCTCACTTTGTCCAGTTCTTTGATAACATTCTCCTTTTCTAACACTGCCTGACTAAGTTTTTCTTTCAGAACAAAAACCTCCTTTGCAGCCTGTTCACGTTCTTCCACTACAAGAGACAATTCCCCTTGAGTGTTATTACTGTGATTCTGAAGTTTTGAATAATCTTTCTGAAGCTTTTCATTAGTGCTTTGCAGGTCAGCCAACTCATCATGAAGTTTTTCAATTTCCCGATGAACTGTATCGCGTTCACTCATAACCAACTGATACTCATTCAGTGCTGCATTCCGCTCCTCAGTTAGCTTGGTGATGTCTTTGGCAGTTCTAACCTGACGTGTCATGACTTGTTCACGTTCTCTCTCTCTTTCCTGCTGAACCTGATATGAAACTTTCAAAGCAGAGTCACGATCTTTAATAGCTTTCTCATACTTATTGATTGCAGCCTCTGCTTGTTGCTTTAGTCCATTGCGTTCAATGATCAACGAGTCTTGCTCATGAAGTAAGTCATCAAACTGTATTTTTAGTGCAGAGTAGTCTGATTCTAAGTTTTGATAACTGTTGAATAAGTGATTGTACTTGGACCTCAGATCTCTGTGACTGTCCTGAAGGCTTTCATACTCCTTTTTGTGTGACTCGTATTTATCAAATGCTGTATTCGCTGAATGAGTTGTAACAAACTCTTCGTACTTTTGATTGTCCTTCATTTCTATGAGTTCAATTTTTTCTCTTTCTCTCAACAGCACAATTTCTTCATATTCCTGTTTCAGTTTATCACGCTCAAGGTTGATTTCTTCATACTTTCTTTGTACGCTTTGAAATAACATTTTGTACTTTCTACCACTTTCACATTGTTGACAGATGGATTCATACTTGGCTGAAATGTCAGAATTTTCGTATCTTAAGAGTTCTAGTTCCTTCAAGCACTCCACATACTGCTCTTTAAGCATGTCAAACTCATTGTCCCTGTCACTCCCTTGTGAATTTCCAAGCGGACCATTGGAGTTGTTGTCCATATGCATTCTGTCTGCGGTTTTCAGGTCGTTGATTTTCTTGTAGGCATCTCTTTCAGCTTCAGTCTCATGTAACTGAGCTGATACTTTTTCCAAGTCTCGTTTCACTGTCCTTAACTCATTTTTTAGCACAATAAGCCGATCCTTACAAAGGTCATGGCCAGTCATGCTTGTACTCCGGCCAACATTCACACGGCGTGATGGACCAATGCCTGCGAAAGCATCAACAACATTCATTCTCACTATAGACTGAGACAATTTGCATTAACTGGTAATAAAACCTTTTACATCACATATCAAATCTAGCTAGAGATAAATTTAAAAATCTGATGAAATAATTTTGGCATTTCTCTTTTGCTTGTCAACAACAGGGTTAGATGCAGATAAAAAATATATTTATCACCAATAATATACCCATTTAATTGCGAGGTAAATTTCTCCCAAGGGTAAGACTCTGAAGAATAAAATTGGGAAAAACTGTTCATTACAAATTCTACCTTGCCAACAGCTTTACTGTTCATGGTCAGTAAAAACTAAATAACTATATAACTGTCACTTGTCCAAGGTCAATGACTTTGATTTATTAGCTAATATAATTGTTTCACATAAGAAAATTTTTCTCTTCATTTGCATCAAACTCCATTTTACAATTTCATAAATGCACTTATATGAGCTGTCTGTCAAACAGCCAGAAAAGCAAATATCAACTTTCAGAACTTTGCACTTGTAAACAAGAACTTCATTATGCCTCGTTCTAAATTATTGTTTTTGGGCTGATCAACTTGGGACAGTGGCCAACATAATCATGTTCTTGTGTGAGATCGAGTTCACTCCGTAATTCATTCAAACCAGTTTTTAGACACACCACGAAACATTTTCAGCTGGTTTAAGACACAACTCTGTTGAAATTTCGTTGTAAACCGAAACGTTGTCACCTTTCTAAGACAAACTTACATTGCATGTGACGCGCTGTTGCTTCGTCTTCGTTATCTGCAGGTTTTCCTTGGTCCGTTCGTATGTGCGGCGAGGCTGAAAGATAACAAGAAAACATCAAGGGTGATTCGTATCTCCAAACGATCGCGTCTTTGATCCACACATTTTATGAATCAACAAAATCCATTAGCTGATTGATTCAAATTAAGCTGGACTTAAGCTTCAATCTAAGCACGTCTCTTGAAAAACGGCTGTCCAAGTACATAAGTTTTAACGATCTTGAGAAGAAAAAAAAATGAATTGTTGTGGTTTTATGGTTTGGTTGAGTTGCAAACATCTCGGGTGACAAACAAGATCGATGCAGAACGTCGAAAAAAAGTAATTTTAATTCTTAACAGAATCGTTATGCAACTTATTTCACCCGAAACCCGAAATTTATTTTTCTTACACGAATTGAACGAAAGATATTCTTATTAGACGTAGATATATTATGTAGATATATTTAACTCCAGTGGTTTTCCGAAAACAATTAAATGAAAAACAACAAAAATATATTTGCGTGCTTGCGCTGAAATTTACGGCCTGTGCACGGCAGTCCACATTTCCGCTGAACTAAATTAAAAACATTTTCCTCTGCGATCAGTGTTTAAAACGGCTAATAAAGTCCTATAAGAGTTAAGGAAAGATTAGTACGAAATAAACGCGTAATAACTTAGCGTTGATAAGCTTTCGCAAGGGCATAAATATCCATTTGTGAATATAATGGAAGCTTGCGCGGATTACAATACAAGCGACGAAGTATGCAAGTGATGGCAACTAGTAACATAAAATTTTGCTTTTAATCTAGGGTATCTTAACCATTTTCATCCGCGAGTAGAGTAATTAGCTGGAATGGTGGAGCGCCAAAGCAAAGCCTGACATGTTTACATTAGGTCAGTCACAAGTTTCATTTCACTCACCCGACGTTGTAGGAGGCTCGACTCCCAAGAACATACAGTTTAGCATGTACGGATAAGTCGTCTCTAAGACCACACAAAACTTCTTGAAAGTCTCATAGTCTTTTCTTTGAATGACATCCAGCAGTCGGTCAACTCTTTGAGCTGGATGCTCGCTTTGAATCGCCTGGGCTTCTTCAGAATTCACAACATGGCTAACAACAAGGGGGGAAAACAGTCTTTCTACCGTTATTGCACGCCGAAATTTATCTCGATGACGCTCTATTACCTTCTTGAAACCTTCTTCCATGGCAATGGCGTTAAATTACACAGAAATTTTCAGACATCAAGAGCAGAACAAGGCAAAGTCTTACACCGTTTGGAAACTCCACTTTCGTCCGCCATGTTGACGGAACATAATAATCTTTGTTGATCCCCATCCTCCAAATATGGAACGTAAAGGAACGCCGCGCATGTGACCTCGTGAAACAATTGACAATTGTTCGAGCTCTTGTCTGTTTGAAGGGCGTGAAACAAAAACTCATGCAATAACCACAGCTGTCAGTCGTGTTTACGTTACTTTTCAAAACGGAAACTGACACATAAAACAGAATGATAAGTTTACTCGTCCACCGGTCAAATCATCTGTGAGGGAGAGAACTGTACTAGCGGGACTACTAGCGGAGGTGAGCGGGGGATGACTGGGGATGACTCAGCTACTGTCAGCGGGCAACCAATTTAAACCGGAAGTAAGGTTTTGAAATTTTACTTTCTTGTAACTTACGGTTTTGTTGAACGCAAAAGAAACACAAAAATATTTTGCTTTCTCCTTCCTCCTTCTGTTAGAAAAGAACGCCTGATCGCAGGTTAACTTTCTTGAAACGTGACTTTTCGCAAACTCAAGTTTTGCAAAAGCGATGCTTTAAGTAGTCTTCAAATTAAGTTAGAGTATGCTAGTCTGTGAATACAGCGGCAACCTGATCACTGATCACTCACAATCTTCAGGCTAGTTAACTCAATTTCTCCCACAAGTTACTTTAGTATTGTAGCCAATTACTGGTGATGTTGTCCTCCTTTTCTCTTCCAATTAAATTTCGTAAAAAATGTGCTTTCACCAAAACTTAGACAAGATAATAATTAACAAAAATTGCTGGTTGTGGCAGTATGCAGTAACGCACGTCAAATCTGAACTGGGGTTAGAGGGTTGCCCCAGCTGTACTACACTCCGGGACTAGCTATGACCAGCAATTTTTTGTTTACTGCATGCGTCGAGCACTAAATTTAGGCTAGCTGAACATTTGCCTGCGGGCAGGCGTCCAATTTCTTTGCTGCGTCAAATAAACAGGAAGTAGGGATAGGAAATTAGAAGTCTGCACGCAAGCTTCGCGAACGTTTTTACACGGGTGGGAGAACATCAATTACTTGTCCACCAAGTCAACTGATGTCTCACTGAGAAATTTGTCAAAGGATGGTCTTTGACGAATCCCATAAGCCTAGCAAAACTTGATTAGGAGAAGACAGAACGATATTTAGTCTGACACTGAAATAAATGAATTCATCCATTAATCATTGATCAGGTCATTAATTCTTTTACAGTCGGTTGACAGCATGCAGCCGTTTGCCACAACAAACAGAATATAAAAACTTTGACGTTAAAAAATATGGATGGCAAGTTTTAAATCAATAGTTATGAGGTGAGAACCACAAATTGCGCGGCAGAGTTTAAATAAAAATATTTAATACCATTATTAGTAAATGTCAGGGCTCCTGTAAATGTTTGAAATGGATGTTCATATAGGTTTTATCACTCCCTGATTTATCTAAGGATAGCTATATCAAAGAGACCACGATCTCTTACTACATCCCAGCAGAGCTACGAGGAGAATAGACTATTTTTGAGAACATTGCCAGGGGCAGATAGAAGATAACACTAATAAGTCAAGTCTGCGGTCCGCCCCTCCCTCCAGCCATTTTCTACTAATCTTGTTAACGTTAATTGAGTAATTTCGCGGGCAGCACCTTTCACTTTATTATCCATATCTACATTTATTAAGTCAGCAGAGACTATGTACAGCCTTTTTTATCACGCTGACTTAAACACAAGAATTATAAAGAAGTGCTATTTTTAAAAAATTCATTAAACTGGTTTATCCAGAACAAACATGGGGTCTCGTTCATCTTCTGACACCCACTTGATTAGTTCTTGGTTCATGGTTGATATTTCCAATCTTTCTCCAAACGTGACTTAATGGTCCTTACTGGCTTAATTCCTTCTCATCTCTGGGAGAATAACTGCAACTACTGGTGTCTCTCGCAGCGGTGACCAATCTTGATCCCAGGCAGAGAAGAGAGACTAAACACAATCGGATGCAAAGGACCGTAAACGGAAATGCTGCCGGTTTACGTAGGATCTGATCAGCCAAAAATAGACAGAATAGAAACGTAACAATACAAGGATCATTACTACGTAGAAAACGGGGCAACGACGTCAACGACATGATAGACTGCCAAACTGAAAGAAAAGAATTCCAACCGTGGACAGCTGTTTCGACCTTGTTAGATCTCGTCAGCACGGTGTAGCAAGTAACTAATGAAGTAATCGGTTGGTTAGCCGATCATCCATTAAATGCATGCACTGTAGATGGAGAGTCTAGAGTCAATGTTGAGAGCTGGCAAAACCCTTCGTCTGTTTTCCCCTATCTCCTCTGAATGCCCTCTGCATTCTCCAGAACGTAATCTACGGTGTTTATCGCTTTATAGGCAAGTTAAGTTGTTAAAAGAACCGACTGATATGCTTCTTGTATTCTGCTGACCTCGTGTGGTTCATAGTGCGACTGTCAAAAGGTTTTTTGTAGATCAACACATCATAGCAATAATTCTAATCTGCGATCAGGCGTTTTTTTTTTCGGCTAACGGGCCTCCAAAAAACAACGCCAAATCGCAGGTTACAATAATTCACGCACGACTATCGTGCTTAATTATATTTACAAGAAAACCCAGAGGACTAGATAAACCAGACAATTAAACAACAACCGTGTACCAGTAGCCATAATCGGGGACTGTGTATAAAATTGGTCCGCCAAAAAATTGCAAGATGTGATTGGTTAAAATTGTCAACGCCTATTTTTCTCCGAATATTACTCATACAATTGTAACAAGTTGCAGCGTCATTTTGACATAAAATCTACCCTTTCCCTAATTCGTATACCTTTTGATGAAAAAAACATCCCTCTTCTTTCATTTATAGTACACTCAACAAAATTACTCAATTTTGATTGGTCGAGAGCAGTACAATTAATCCCAAATTGTACTCCGTAGGAGAACCTTTTAAGTTTCCATGGAAACGATGCGTAATTTTGTTGAATGTACTATAAATAAAAAATCACACGACCTTCTCGTACAATTCGTGATTAATAGGTACGAGTGATTTTGAAAATTCTCAAATTGCACTCGCCTAAAGGCTCGTGCAATTTTGACAACTTTCAAAATCACTCGTACCTATTAATCACGAATTGTACTTGAGGTCGTGCGATTTCCTAGACTTATTGGCCAATGAACAATTTTACGGGAGAATATCAAACATTACAGGAAGAAATGCTCCCGTTCACGTTATATCTAAATGGGATATACCTCAACTTGTGAAACCCTTTCCCTTTCATAACCCTGAAGGCTGAAAAAGTACCCCTTTCGGTTTGAGCCTCCATCTCTGGGCGGTCTCAGAGAGTAACCCCAGTTCATTCGAGAAAAACTTGTCCCAAAATGAATCCATCCGAAATTTTTGTCTGGAGTTGTCACAGTGCAATAGTGGACTTGATAATTGGCATTTTAAAACAGGGAAGCCGTATATAAATCTCAAGGCTTCGGATGAAAGTCTCGCTCGAGATTATCAAGACACGTGATTGTTTACAGACTTGCTTTATTCCGGACGCTAATTTTACACTATTCTTGCCTAACTTATAGCCGTAAAATCTAATTAACACTATTACATGTTCACAATCTAAAAAAAGCGTTCACCTTATCTTCATTATAAGTTCCACATTAATCTGCGGACACTAAAATTCGCGGCCCTATGGTGTGAGGGAAACAAGAGCCTCTTTCTACTAGGGGCAGACTTGGCCGGAGTTGTCGTAAGAGGTTGTCCGGCAACATAATGAATCACCTTGATGACAAGCACCGAAAGGAACCTTGGGGGCAAAGGTCCTTTCACGATTTTGTAAGCACATTTTGATTGCATGATAAAAATTGGAGACTCGATAATTTAACGAACATTTCCCGAACCCAAGTCACGTGTTTTTCCGAGTGTTAGTAGCCATAACTTGGACTAATTCTCTCTTCTGGAGCAGTTGTTCTAAAACATGCAATCGACAGTACAGAGTAAAACAGTAGGAAGGTTACACTCTTTCCACAATTTAATTTCCCTAATCAACAAATCGTTTTCTCGCGAAAAATGCACAAGAGTTGAAAACAAACGCTAGAATAAGAATGCATGTGTGAAACCTAGCTGAATCCTTGGCGCTTCACAAAAAAACACTGACTGGCACAAACACCTTTCCCAAGAGTCACGTCAGCTATTACATGTCACGTAACGCTGCATACGTTGAGTGACGGCCCAGATCACGATTAACTGAGATCGTCTTGCCTCTCTCTAAATACGTTGAAAAGCAACCTGACCAAACTGACAATCCCTGAAATATTCAGGTCTGAATTCCGACACTATATCTAGGTACCTTACTACATGCTTAGCATGATGAATGCAAATTATTAAACCGCTATCAAACAAGTAGGAATTCTTTCCCAAACAACACTTTCCTTAACAATATGTCGACCTTCTTAGAAACTGATCCACTTTTCAAGCCACTAAATTTTACAACGACGCACTTGTATAATTTGGCTTTTAAGATAAACAATCACGTCTTGACTTCAGAACGTAGAACATTCATCTAAATGTACTTAACTGTTCGTACCACTACACAGTTACAGACTGTTTCACATTCCTCTTCGGTTATATCTCAGTTTCTTCGTCTCCGTTCTCTAATGCCTTGTTAGCATCGTTGGTCAAGAAATCTAGCACGCCTTGGTCATTACTGAAGAAATCTTGCAGCAATTTTTCTCTGTCTTCAGTAACCTCTTTGCCATCTTCGATTATCTTGTGGCTTTCTTCAATGACATTACCATCTTCATCCACGACTCTATGTTTCTCCACCACGATGACAGACTCTTCCGTGATTGGTTCAGACGTGCTCTTCATCTTCACTGTCCTGATCTCGGAGAAAACCTCGTCTCCGTCAGACACGGACTTATGCTCCACCCGCGGAGACTGGGAACCAGGTTCGTCGCCAAACATGGCGTCGGTTTCACCAGCCGTGTCCAGGAACTCGGAGATGCGCCGCTGACCGGGTGCTGCGCTCTCTGTGGAAATCGTATTAGTGGTCACGCGGTGAGTTTCTACGACAACCACCGGGCCTTTGGAGTAACTACTGTAGGCTAGCTGTTTGAAGTTATCTGCGATGTCTTCTCGTCCCATGTCACGGAGAGCTTTCTCCAAGGACGCCATGTTGGCCTCTGATTCTTCCTTGTCACGCCAGGTCTTTAACACATCTGCCGCGCACTCGTCTGTCGAAGCAGAACTGGAGGAAAGAAAAATGTTAGCAGAAAAAAATGTAAATATCTGCTTTGAAAACACATTTGAATCAAATAAACCACGTCGAGGTTATTCTTATTCGCAGACAAAAATTTGGGCCGTGACGTGGCGGCGTTGCCTGACAACCAAGTAAACTGGGTCAACACTTACTGTCTATCGGAAATTTCTTGCAGTTCAGAGTCCGGAAATCCCAACTCCTGTCCAAGCGCGATCCAGTCGTATCCAACACCTTGGCCTATCAGTGTCAACAATTCATCTACAACGGAACAACAAAAGCTGTGTTAGTATAACGCTGCTAATGGAATTGAAAACCAAAAGTAACGCCCCCTGGCACTTTCGAGTTTAGCGGGCAAAAGGGGCCGTTACTTTGGGGTGGCCGCTAATTTCGGACGGTAACAGTCATTTCACACAAAGCATTATTACATTTTCCCACCCTTATTACATTATTCCAGACATAACTAATCCATGATCAATGACATCAATTGGTAATCAATGAGTAATCGACGAGTAATCAGTTGATTAGTCATTGATTATTGGCGATGATCAATGACTAATCGATGAGTAATCGAAGACCAAAAAATTTGTGGCCTATCGATTACTCATCGATGACATCGATTACTCATTGATGTAATTGATTACTCATTGACGACCCATCGATCACTCATGGACTATTATACTGGGCGCGAAGGACACTTTCTTTGCTTTCTTGTACATTTGTTTTCGTTGGTGATTCTTTTATCTGTGTAAGACGCATTTTGCTTTGTATCTGAAGTTCCTGCTGATGATGTCAGACGAAAAGTGCAAAATAATACAGATGACTCTCAGTTGTGCAATGTTTCACTTTACCCAACTCTTTAATTAGTAACAAAACAATTGAACAGTAACCAACCAGTCTGAAAATGAAATTAACAAGTACGCTGACAAGAATCGACTACGTGGTTATCGATTTTATTATGGATGTTTGTCAGCAAAGTAAAACTACGTCGACTTAGGGAAATATCCCTCATAAGCAGTTACATAACCAGCTCGAGTATTGAATATTTGTACAAGTTCCGATTTTTTGGCCTTTGAGCTAATGTATGAAAATCAATGACTAATCAATGCAATCAATCATTGATTGCATCGATTAGTCATTGAATGATTAATCGATGCAATCGATGACTAATCGATGACCAAAAATGTTGTGGCCTATCGATTAGTCATCGATTACTCACTGATCATAGGCAATAATCAATGACTAATCAACTGATTACCTATCGATTACCTATTGATTACTCATTGATTTCATTGATGTCATTGATATCCTCGATTAGTTATGTCTGGATTATTACATTATTACATTTTCCCACCCTTGGCATTGGTTACATGTTTTCACGGCCAGGTTAACGGTTGCAAGAATTATCGTCGCTCTATTTGGTTGGTGTATGTCCACGAAGATATGATTTAGTTCTGTGAATTAGCTTTTGTGAATTTGGCTTCAGTTTGACGACAATTAATGGAATCGAAAAAATATGCGCTATCATTGAACGAGATCAAGCTGAACAACACCTCCCCCAGTAACAAAAGCGATCTAACGATTGACTTACCAGGAAGCCGGGCGGAAACGTCTTCCTTCTTCAAGTTCTGGGAAAAACAAAAACAATTGTTGAAATTCTAGTCTACACAATACTCTAAAGAGCGTTTCATAACCAGCGATCGTAGTTTAGTGTGTAGGGGGCGAGAAGCTCAGTAATCCTTCAGTTACCCCCCCTCGGATCAATGATCAGTTCTTTCCTTCTCATGAACTTTATGGTTTTGAGGAATTAGTAGTTGATCACTGTTCTTCATACACTAGTGCGCAAGACTAAAATATTAAGTCTCCCAAACTCTCTACTCTTTTTTCTTATTAGTCATACAGTAACTGTAATTTTGTCTTTTGTAATTACAACAACTTGTTTAATTATTCAGCTGTAGTCGCCTTGAAGTGAGAGTGTGTCTGACAGCACTCTCCTCCTCCACTCATTCAAATTTTTTAATATTAGTTTAGATAATTTCGTGTTAAATTTAGACATTATATTCCAATAGGCCACGTTCGATATATTAATATTCTAACATGGCTCCGAGGCTTTCAGGACAAATTACAGTTTTTATCCGAAAGCCTCGGAGCCATGTTAGAATATTGATATATCAAACGTGGCTTATTCCCAATAAGCCAAATAACAGTTGTGTGCTTAGTTACCTGGCCATGAATGCAAGCGAGGCTGGAGGTGACCTTGCTTTGATACAGACCTCTCTGCTTTTCTATTGTAAATGCAACCTAGTTAGCAAAAGAACAACTTGACTTGCACAATAAAAGCAGTGAGGTCTGTATCAAAACAAGATCACATCCAGTCTCTCTGCCATTCAGAGGCCAGTACATCAAGCCGACAACTATAAAAATGGTCTATTCCCTCTATGTGATGTGCCTGCAGGGAATCATGGTAGTTATATTCAACAAAACAAATATCCAGAATACAACTAACATGATCCCATGCAGGCGTATATTAAAGGGAACTGGGAATTGATCGAAATCTTTATTCTTTCACTTGCGGGCTTGAAATCATATCGATATGTAAGGAAAAATTAGCCGTTTATGCCTCACCTCTTCAGATAAATCGATGCTCAGATTGCAGATCGTACGCACGTTACCCTGGCGGTCTTTACGAGGTTCTTTGAGGAACGCCAACCGACAGGTAGGGGGCTGGGCCGGGTCCGTCACGTGTACGTGCACGCTCAAGCGATTCTCGCGGAAAGGAGAGAATGTCATCTGTAAACGGTTCACGATTAACTGGCGTGACGTTACCTAAGCATCTGCAGGGAAGAATGGAAAAAAAAAGTTTGAGGTTTTCACGTGACGTCACTAAAAATCCAAACTACTTAACTATTGATCCACCCAAGATTTTACTTTCATGATGTATACGAGCAGCTGAAAACTAACATTCATACAAATTTTTGCTCCGAATGGGTTCTTGATTTGTGATAGAATGCGCTTGAATTTCTAAGCTTTTGCGTGTCGCGGCATTTACATGACGGCCGAGAGAGCTGTCATGTTGGTTAAAAAGTGACTTATTTGGAGAATTTGGCTACCTGAACAGTTCATGTATTAGAAAAAGTATTATTTTACTGTTTTTGAGTTCCTCGAGAGATAAGTTCACGCTTTCGTAGCAAAAGTCAGATGTTTGTGTTGATTGGAAATATCCCCCACTTCTCTCCAAATTTCGAAACAAGGGCCCTTGCAGTACTGTGAAAAAAAAACCCACAATGACGACAAAATAAGCCTGTCACACAGACGCACTTTAGACTCGTCACACAATCTTTGTGGGAGGAAGATTACGTGACGAGCTAAAAAATAATAAACACTATTTAGAGAGGAAGCCAGGTCAGTCTCAGCTGGCAGGTCCTCTATCCTGGTGGAATTGGAATTTAGAAATGTTGGTTTTTGTGTATCGAAGAAAACCGGAATACCCAGAGAGAAACTCCCGGGGAAAGGCGAAAACAAACAACAAACTAAACCCACATACGGAACCGGGTCGGAACCGAACCTGGGATACATTGGTGGAGGCGAGAGCTTTCACCACTGTGCCATCCCTGCTCCCCTAAAGGTAGCCCAAGGATCAGTTGCCCTACCTGACATGGACTGGTCTGCCTTCACATACTTCCACGTCGCGACTCCGCGCCACTTCCACAAAGCCAGTCTGTTGTTCCAACGTTTTCTTTATGTTGTCATCCGTGACACAGAAGATTCTAAGAAGAGCCTCTGTTCCATCAGGCTTAACTTTAGCGAAGACGACAATTTTGACCAAGTAAGGGACAGCGGTCAACTTTCGGTACAACAGGCGTGCGTCTGACGTCACGTTGTCTGGGTTACGGGTCTCTACAAGCCAGTATCTGTTACAGATGAGTATGGACAGTAAAAAGCAGTTTAAAATACTTGATATCTCTTCAAATTCGGAATTATTGGAATGACAGTTCGCTTGACCAGAAAACACTATAAGCTATGCCAAGGATGGTTGAGATAAGTCGTCTTTATTATATAAACAGCAGTGAAAAACCAAATGAGCTTTCGCGCGAAAACTTCGTATCTTCACACGTGAAAATAACAGGCTATCTTCAAACGTGAGAGATTTTTACTGGTGTTTATATAATAAACAGAATATCACATGCCCGCTTGTGGATATGAATTTTATCTTCTCGTGTTCAATTCGAAGTTGAGTTAAACACTAAGTGACAATTGTGATCGATTGAGAAAAACGTGCAACAGATGCTACGCGTTGGAAAACGGGCGGATTTTTGGTTTCGCTTCTGATTTGCAGAAAAATGAAACATATGGTTGCTCTGATTAGCTGACGCTCTTGGTACCAGTTGTAAACCTTCAAAGGTGCAAAACCATACCTAACACGTGACCACGTCGAACCATCGATCCAAAACGAAACAAATTGGTAGGATTTCTTACCTTGCCGGATGGCTTGTCGTGAAAGTTGCGCACTCGTTCACTACGCTCAGCGGTGTAGTGTCAGTGATGTCATGCCACTGGTACGTGGGGGCATGGGACATAGACTTTCTATTATCTCGAGGTTCACAGCTAAGCAGTCTCAGCGAAGGCTGGATATCAACATTATCTCACCTGGGCTGTAGACAGGGGTGGGGATGGTTATGGTCACGGGTTTGGAGAAGGTAATGTCCTGTGGTTCAAGCGTGAGAACAGGACTTACAGCCACCCAGTCTTCGAAGTCGTTGAACGATTCGTCAGCAGGTTTAACCTAAAACAAGACAAAAGGACAGTTACCTCTCTCCGGGCGAGATTTTGGGACTAGAAATTGCCCCTGTGACGTCATCATTTTCCAAAATAAAAAAAAACTACCAATCCTTTTGAGGTTTTAGTTTCATAGGATGTAAGACCCTCTAATAACTCCAAACATTAACTATGCTCCAAGGACACCAACATGGTGTTATTAAATGGCTAAGATATGTACTTTTGATGGCGTGACAGTGGAAACTAGCCATAGTTTCTGCTGAAATGGGTTGCCAACTAAAATGCCCATTTTCTGATTATACAGGCACATTATGGGGAATCAAGGCTTCCACTGACCTGCAAGGTAATTTTTGTCCCACTTGATACAGCCCCATCAGGCACTTTAACTTGCACCTGAGGGAGGACCGATGATTTAAGGACCTCGCCACGAGGACCAACGGTGAAACTTTCTTTCTTTAGTCGTGATACGATTGAAAACTTCTCAGGGAAGTCCTGCGTTTCAATCCGCGCGTATCTCTTGCTGGGGAAATACCCTCG
>JAHPZR010053635.1:70000-75597 GCA_019787425.1 Platygyra sinensis | reverse complement strand
TCAGAGCTCGTTCGAGTTCTTTGTCAGCATCCACCTCATTTGTCTATCCATTCTTCGTTGGCTAGAGAGTTGTCAGCATACAAATCAGCTCGGCCGTCATCATTTAACTACAGTCAACTCTCCGCTAACGGACACTCTCGTAAGCGGACAGCTCTACTTACGGACGGCTTTTTAAATCCCCGTTTTTACCTCTCAGTCAGACTTTCTATTTACACATTCCCGTAAACGGACACTCTCTCGTATGCGGACGCGGACACTTTTGAAAATGAAAATTGGATTTTTCTTTTGTTTACGCTCTCTCGTAAGCGGACACACCATGTACGCTGACGTAATTGACTCTTGGCAATGAAATTTGTCTTTAATTTGCAATAAATCAACAAAAATATGACCTTTAACAGAGCAACAGAACAGCGGGGATCGCTTTTTACAAATTTCAATTTGTCCGAGGCAAAGCAAGCTGTCCGTTCGTTGCTATTTTTGTCTACGCAATAAAACACAATTAACACCCGCTAATTAACTCTCCCGTAAGCGGACATCCACCCTATTTTTCTTTGGTGTCCGCTTACGGGAATAATTCTCGTAAGCGGACAGCTCTACTAACGGACACGTTTTTCAATTCCCGAGGGTGTCCGCTTACGAGAGAGTTGACTGTATTCACTTTGCTTTGTTGACAAGTCGAGTCGTCATTCTCTTCAGCGATATAATAAATTTCGGAGTCTTTTGAGTCAAAGCTCATTTCAGAGTCCGACGAAGTAGAAGATGTTGTTGATAAAAACAGAAATCTGTCCACTGTGGAGCCCCCATCGAAAAACTTGTGCGGCAAAAAGACTTCTACGCTCACACGGAGTAAAAGACCCGACTGGGACAGCCGAAGCTTTCGTTCTCGAAGTGACGTCGTCTTTATTCTCCCCAGACTCCTTATGCTCGGTCGTGAACCATACGAAACTCGGTTTCAAGGCCTAGGGGGCACAGAAATTCGAGGATTTAACCAAATCGCAAAATTTTTGCGGCTAATTACTCCACAAAATAAGCTTTATTGGTTTAGCGAAAAAAAATTTTGGGGGTTAGGTGCACTTTAAGATAATGAAGTTTTATTTTGACAATTCTGTTGCCGTAAGTTTAAAGCTCGTTTTCTCAAAATGAGTTATTTTTGCCGATGAGAAAAGATATTTTGAGAACTGAGGTTTTAGCCAATTGAACTGAAATTTTCAGGATTTCTTGTTCTGAGTAAGTTCTGTAGGATGAACATAGAACTTTTCCATACATTGCATTTTGTCGAAGTTATGCATTGAAACGCATGCTGGATTTTCTGTATCAGATTTAACTGGTCATCATTTCATGTGTTTATAACTTTTCCCAAATCTCTATGCTTATCACAGTGCGCTATTTGTCTTCTTTTGAAAACTGTAGAAATGATTCCTTTTGATCAGTTCTTGCAGGAGTTATCTTTTCTCTAGTAAGCCCTGGCATAGAACTGTAGGTGGCAGATTAATTCAGCCGGTGTCAGTCAGGTTACCATACAGGTTTAGGGCACAAAAGTTTTTTTTTTTCAGAATTTTTTTTGTCTTTCTAAAAATGTATACTTTGCTGTGGTTTGGAATTAAATCTTAGTCACGAAAAAAAAATATAAAAACTGGTGTGTTTTTAGGTTAAGTCCCGACATAATTTTTCTGGACCCTCGTGTCTACGAATTAATGTCCAGGACTAGTCTAGAATGACAGTTTTCTATACTGTAACAAGTACCAGGCATCAGCATTACCATGGTAGTAGAGTCAAATGTTTGAAACTGCACTTAAAACATGGAGTGTGAGATCGATATCAAGTTGACTTGTGGTAAATTAAGCCAAAAGAATGCCCTAAGATCGACAGATATAGAAGGCAACCGAGGTAGCCCTCTGTCTTCCAGGGGATGCAGATGATAAAACGTGTAAAATCTGACAAACGAAAATGAAAATGAAACTGAACAATATTCCAAAGACAACAGCAAATCTGGCTAGCGCTGCAATGACACATATGTAAGGATGTTTCGGTTAGCAACCAACCCTTTTAGGATTCATTCAATAAGTAACATATCAAAGACGAAAAACCGTGTTTCACAGAATTTAGAGAGTTGAAATTGCTAAGTGTAGCGGAGTATTTTTGACAAACTTCGTGGTATTTGGCGATATGGTCAAATACTGTCTTGAGTGTTTCATATATTTTCTCAATCGAAACTAAAAACTAAGGAGAAAACGGAGAAACAAAATCGTAAAAATAACATGCCAAGAAAGTTAAAACATCTAAAAGCGTCATGGTCTTGATTTCATTTATTTAAACTTAATGAATTATTAATATCATTATTGATATTATTATTAATATCAGTATCTGGGCAACTGCGCACCTACCCCTCCCCTAACCCAACATGTTATAATATTAAAGTTAATAAGTAAGTGTTACTGTTGGGTTAGGGGAGGGGTAGTTGCGCAGTTGCCCAGATACTGATATTGATCCAAATCTTTCAAGGGAATAATTTACTCGGTAGCAACGAAAAAAAAATAAGATCTCGCAGCGCGTGAAGTACGTACATATCACATTTAGCAGAGATGCTTGCAAATTAAAAAGAAGCGACTTTTTAAAACATTTAGCTATAAAAAGCGGCGAAAAACCTTTTCCGTAAAAGCATTCCAGGTTCTTCTTGAGAACAGAAAATTGGCCCTCATTTAGACGATTTTTGTCACTGTGCGCTTCGATAATATATAGATTTAGGCCAGCCTTAAAGCGTAGCTCCTGGGCTAAGTTGATCAGAGCACAATTAAGCTAACCCAGGAAAAGGTAGAATTTTGATTTGAGTTTTGTAACTTTGCGGTGAGGTTTTCTGTATATTGTTTGGCCTCCTGTTTTGAGTTTTAATGATCATATACACGAAACAAAGCAGCAAAAAACATTTGTATGGGAGAAAAAGTTATGTTTTGGTTAACTTTAAAAGCTGGTTAGCGTTAACCGGCTTCCGAACAATCCTGCCCTGTTTTCAAAAAGTTAACCTGACATGAGCCCGCGATCCGAACGAAATCCAGCACTTGGTCAGAAGTCAACTTCAAAAAACACGTAACCTTGATGAGTTCTAAACCTGAGACCGCAATATGGTCACGTGATACTGGTCACGCAGATTTCTTGATATAACAGCTGTCAATTAAACATAATATGCATGTCTAATATCAAAGATACACGCTGTAATCCAAGACTGCATGACTTGGTATTAGCTGTGGATGGCCGCCACGTTGTGCGACGTCGTCGTCGTTCGTCGTCGCTGGGCGCACGCGCCCGTGATCCAAGCCGCTAGCTATTTTGACCATAAGAAAAGAGTTGCATGGGTTCCTATTTCTATGCATACATATGATTCCTTTTTCTATAATTATGGGGCTCCGCTTTTCGGGCCGCCGGAGCTCCGCTATAATATTCATACTGTTTCTTTTTTTCACTTGATAATGACATCTGAGAACATCGAAACGTCGTGTGTTTTTTAACCGTTTTCAAACATTTCTCAAATGTTTTTAAGTAAAGTTTTTTCGCAATTTTTTATTCTCGCAAATACAAAAATAACATTACGACGGACAATGTGAAACAACGAAAAGAATAAAATTACATCTCAACACATTTGTTTTTAATTTCTAATACCGACACGCTGCTCATATAAACTAAAAGAAATGCGATTCTGATTTAAACGCGGCTCTGGGGAAAATACTGAGATTAACAACTGCAATGAAGGGATACACGTGACGAGATGTAATTTTATCACATCTTCTGCCGTATGTTTATTTTTGTATATTTGTTATCTTTGTAGCGAGCTATTCAGAAGTTTTCAGTTTCATCATGATCTTGACTCTCGATTTCTTTCAGTTTTTCAAACTCTCACGAAATCTTATGATCATCCCTGGTCCCGTACTAAGAAGCTGCATTTCGAAATAGCATTTTCAAACCGGCCCATTGGTAACTCATGAATCATTTAAGCAAAGGATTTCGTCACCGTTACGCTGTGTGGACATCTTATCTTAACTAGCACGGTTAGCTTTTCTTATTTGCATTACAATAAAATCTAGCATGAACGTGGGGCAATTTCGGGCTATTTCGCAGTTTTAGCCCGAAATTGCCTCGCATCCACGTTGGATTACATTGTAATGCAAATGAGAAAAATTAACCGTGAATAGAGCTATTAGCATACATTTTTTCGATTCTACATTTTCTCCTAAGTTTTTTTTCGATTGAGAAGATCTATCAAGCACTCACAACTGAAAGTTCGTCAAAAATCAGGCTGCACTGGGCGTTGTATTTTCAACTCTCTTCTGGGTGTTTGAAGAAATATATCAAACACGAGAGAAAGTGTTTCATCGGGAAATCCAAACACCGAGAAAATAGTTGAAAAAATGACGCGTAGCGGAGAATTTTTGACGAAATTTGAGGTGCTTGGATAACCGATGAAACACTGTCTCGAGTGTTTGATATATTTTCTCAATCGAAATAAAAACTAAGGAGTAAACGGAGAAGTAAAATCGTCAAAATCTATGGTAATTAAGACCGGGTATCCAAACCTCCTTCACGGTTGTGATTTTCGTTGTTTTAACTTTATGAGTTATTAATGAGTTTGAGAAAATGTGATCAAACAAAGTCTTGATATATTACTTAAAGCCTCTTTCAAAAAAGCATAAATTTTACTCTACGTCAGAAACCCTATTTACAGTTAACTTTTCTCATTTGCATTACACTGTAATCAAACGCGAATGCAGTGCAATTTCGGGCAGATACTACAAGATTGCCTGAAATTACCTCACAGTTATTCTGGTTATATTGTAATGGAAATGGAAAAGTTAACTGTAAAAGGGGTTATTCTTTCAGCCCTTTTTCGTATTATTGTGCCGTGAAACTTTACAAGATTCAGATTCAAGAATCTCTTTATTTGTCTTTTTACCTAGTATATTAAATAGTTATCCATATACTGGCGAGGTGACCAGGCTTATTAACAAAACGCATACATAGATAGTGCTACAGTGAGCGACTTTGCCAATTCAATTTGAGAAAAATGTACATAACACTTTACATTGGAGCCTTGTGTGACATTTTTTTTCCAGGCTCTTAAAATGTGTGAATTAAAACAACAAGCGATGCAATTAATTTTGAGTAGCAGTATGACATTACGGTGATTGGCTGGTACAAGATGAAAAAAGAGTTTTGTTGCATCCAATTTGTAGTCTACGAAAGCAGCTGGGTTTTTTGCTTGTTATTATTTTGTCATAAATTAATCAGAGTCAATTTAAGGCGCAATTTAACTTAAAATCACACCGTTTTTTCAAACTTTGTTCGTGGCTGGATTCCAAACCATATGGCAAAGTATACATTTTTAGGTTGCCCAGAGATTATGAAAATGTCAGTTTTTCACTATTGCCATAATTAGCTTCAGTATTTTCTCTTAAGCATTAAAATCTTAATGTATTTTATCCAACCGTCAGTTCTGATGAGGATGTATGTTGAGGCACTTACACGAAACGCTAAGTCATTAATCAAAGTTTTTTTCATGTTGTCATGTTTATAACGGCAGTTTTTATATTATTTCTGTTTACTCTCAG
>JAHPZR010053635.1:60000-67500 GCA_019787425.1 Platygyra sinensis | reverse complement strand
TGTGGACACTGCTTTTTCCTGTGCTGTTTGAATCATGCATCTTCTATAAAGAGGAGGGAGACACAGTGGGCAACTCAAACTGGAGGCAATTTTAGTACAAGCTTGTTTTTTTTTTTTGCTTCTTGCCTAAACGGTCCTTAGAGAAAATAGAAATGGCTCATGGTCTTGTAAAATCAGCAGTCAAACCCTAAGCTTCACTGTGTCTATTCCAACATTGACCACCTTACTTGTTTTTCAAATACTCTAATTCAAGATACCCTGGCTAATTGTGATCACTTCTATTCAGTGGACAACATTTTGGAGACACTCTGTCTGGAATACTGACCATGCTTTTAAGATTTTTAGTTGTTTGAAAAGTGTATTTAAGGACCTTCAAGAAGAAGATGACAGTCCTTAATTTCATATGAAAGTTATCTTATGAAATATTTAATGTAGATTTATTTAATTCTTATTACTGCCTATAAAATTATATCTTCAAGTGTTGGCTCTGGAGACATATCTGTAAAAATACAGTGTTCTGTGTGGCTGCAACCTCACAGACTGTCCAATAACTGAGTTATTGGTCAAAATTAATTATCAACTAAAAGAGCAAATAAAACCTTTGCTTTTCAACAAGACTTGAAGGTGTCGTTAATCCAATAAGCTTTTTGTTTTTAAATGCAGCACGACTGATTGCTGCGTACAGTGATGGCACTGGTTTACACAGCACAATGCCAATGCTCCTGAGATTTGTTGGCAATTCTTTAATAATTGTTTTTGATTTGAAGTTCACAGAAACCTAACAAAGAAAAAGAAAGCAATAATATTCTTATGTTATATAGAACTGCATAGAACCTAACTGACAGTACACGAAATGATGATTTATATGGTCAAGCAGCTGTTAGAGTGTGCCCTCTTCATCAAGACCATATAAGGTTTTTTGAGGCTAGAGTAGTGTTAAAAGTGTGGTTAACAAAATTGTCAGTGATCATGTTGAAGAGTTGCAGCTCTACCTATATTACAGAAATCTGTCATTTAAGTAAATTTATTTCATAATCTGTTTCATAATGATTGCTCTACGTCAAAAACTTTCCAAGATGTTGGAAAGTGAAAAATGTTGGAAGTGGTATACAAATTTTCTGATAATTAATATTTCCACTAGGTATTTTTTAATAAGAATGAACTGTTTTGTCTGTAGACAAGTGTAATTTGCATTTGTTAACTGAGAGCTGTAATTCACTGATTGTACACACCTTCACACATGTTCCCTGTGCTGAACTTTAATTGCCTGCAGTGGCCACTAGATTTCACAGTTTGGCTGCCTGCCTCACGAGTGCTTTTTATTTGTTGCGTGCTAGACACCGACAGCTCGGTTGCTTTAGGCAGTATTGTGGTCTTGCTGTTAGCCTGTTCCAGGCTCTCGGTCAGTGAGGACGATCGAGAAAGGGAGCGGGCGACAAGCGGGATCAGCGGCGAGCGGGATCCGGGACAGAAAAGGAGAGGGCGCCCTCTTTCCCTACCAGACCCCGCTCGATGCTCGTCCCGCGCTTCTTTCCGATCCGTCCCCACTGACCGAGAGCCTGGAACAGGCTATCTTGCTGTCATCAAACACAAGATCTAGACGATGGCCTGCCTTTTTCCATTCGATTCTTCTGATCGTTTGTTCGTCATCTTGGCTTGATGTAAGTGGAGAAACCGGGTGTTTTCGTTTCAACAGCCGTTCTGTGGCTCCTACACTCCCATGGCTGTAATTTTTCCAAGCCTTTTCCACCCTATATTTGCACGTTCCGCAAACAGCACAAGGCAAACCATCCTTGTTTTTTTCTTTACAAACATTGGCGAATATTTCTGCAAAATCACCGGTTATGCACCTTTTTCTCTTTTTATCAACAAAAACAAAGCCACACAGACAGCAACTATCTAAAACAGTGTTAACTGCGCTCGGATCGCTCATGTTTGATTAAAAACGAAAACCTAACCACCGTCCAAGCAAATTGACATAGAACAGGCGCTGAAAGAATAGCTTTTCCCGAGAAAAGGAATGTACATATGTGCGTGGCTGTTTGCAGTAACAAGAGACTATGAGGTGAGAGAACATATCCCCGTGCCCTATGATAATCTTTTTAAATCTATTTTAAGCTTCGCGTCACGCTGTCAAGGTTATTTTTAGTCTAGGCGCCCGATCACGCAAGCAATGGCCAACGGTCATCAGGTTGTGTCTATCCAAATAAGAAATTGAAAATTTAGCGGGCTAACTGAAACAAAAAAATCAGTTTGTTCAGTTGAACTGCCGCACTGTTAGCACTGGAAATCATTTTCAGAGCTGGGCAGGAGAATTATACGTGCTTCTCCGAAGCCGTAAAACAGAAGTCGTGTCATTCCCCAGCATGAATAATGAATGATTATCACTAAGTGCCAAGACTCGAATTTCTAACCTGCTTGAAAGTCGTTTCTCGGAAAGTGCCGAAAGGCTTGAAGCGAAAAGGATCTCTTTGGAAAGGTATTTTAAGGACGGTGCCTACCATTGTTATTGCGCATACGGTCTGCGCATCTCGAGATACTCGGATTTCCTATGGGTGGTGCTTATAATACAGCGATATTTTTGCGCGGTTCAAAACTATGCGGAGAAAGTAGAACTTAGCAAGTGCTCTTGGTATCCAAAAAGAAAATTGGGGGTAACCACGCATTTTTCAGAGATAATTAAGCTTCAATTGGGAAAAGGACGCCATACATTGCTTTGTATTTTAAAGCTTTTTACAAATATTATTGATTAATTATCTTGAAAAATGCGTGGTAACCCCCAATTTTCTTTTCGGATTTCAGTAGCACTCGTTATGATTTGCTTTTCCCGCATATTCAGTGAACCGCGCACAAATACCTTTAAATTAGTAGGCACCGTCCTTAAAGCGCACGACAGCTAAAATATTTGTTTCGCGTTTGTTAGAACTTTCACTCCAAAAAAAACGGTGCAAATCTTTGTTTATTTAATATCGGAAGTGCTGTGTAATATTTACTGCTGACTAGAATTGCATTCCAATAAACACGCACGAAACTCGTTTCTCGAAAAGTATTGAACGGATTAAATCGAAAAACATCTCTTTGGAAAGGTTATTCAAAGCGCAGGACAGCACAATACTTGTTTCCCGTTTGTTAGAACTTTCGGTCCGAAAATCCCGGTGTAAATGTTTGCATATTTAATTTCGAAATTGCTTTGTAATATGAAACAGAGTTTCAGGGAGGTCCACGCCGAAAAAGGTGCTTCTCTGGAACGAACTAAAACATCGTTTGGATCGGTAGAGACCCTGAGAGAGACCTATCTGGAAAGCCTTTTAAAACTGCTGGTCAGAAAAATTATCTTCTATGTGTTTATCGTGATTTTTACGTCGGAAATTAGTCTTGTCATTTCTCTGCATGACTGGTTCACAATAGCCGCTCTAGCTGCTGACAAGAATTGCATTCACAACACGCTCTAAAGTCGTTTCGCGAAAAGTACTAAAACGGCCTAAACAGAAAAAAGAGATCTCTTTGGAAAGCTCTTTCAAAGCGCCAGACAGTTAGAATTATTCTTCCTCTGACCTTACGAAATGCGCTTCGAAAATCCCGACGAAAAGTTTTTTGCGTAATTGATTAACTGCTAAAATTAAACCTCAATGTTATTACGTCATTTAAATTGGCCAATCAGGTGTCTTTCCTAAAATAGCCTCTCAGCTTGACCACGCGCTAAAATTAGATTTAAAAAGATTATCATGGGAAGAGGGCCATGTATGGGGGATGTGTTCTCTTAGATCATAGTCTCTTGGCAGTAATTAGTCGGTCGGCCGCCCGTTCAGCATACTAATTCAGCCCGTGCAGGAAAAATCCCCACGTCCGATAAAGATGGAGCGAACCGGTATTTCTGCTGACACAAGAGAGACTACACGAACGAAAATGGCCCAGGTGCATGGACTCGACTCGCAAATTATCGTACTCTAGAGTTCACGAATTTACCTTCGATTAGTCCACAGTCTGACTTTCTCGGTTGTTGCTTTTTCAGGTCGGTTTACAAACATCCTAAATTTGGAGATTTTTTTTCGGTTTCATGGTTCTCCTTTCAGTGGCACTTCTCGATCGAGTGAAACTCTCCTGCACGAGGCGGACAAAAATGGCGAACAGGCGATCAAACAGTTTGTCGGTGAACACCTTCGAATAAGAAGTCACGAAAGTAAAACGAAAAGAGCTGGACTCTG
Source organism: Platygyra sinensis (assembly GCA_019787425.1). Taxonomy (NCBI): domain Eukaryota; kingdom Metazoa; phylum Cnidaria; class Anthozoa; order Scleractinia; family Merulinidae; genus Platygyra; species Platygyra sinensis. The sequence goes on along the minus strand of JAHPZR010053635.1, from coordinate 63,295 downwards.
ATTGGGCACAAAAATATTTTTGTGCCCAATCATATAGACGAGGATTTCAATTGGCGTTAAGAGTAGAATCCCAGGGGCTCCTCTTTTCGTGTCTTGTTAATACTTGGCCGCTTCGACTTTCTCAAAGACACCCAACTAGTTGCCCCTGGGTCTCCGAGGATGGTATGTACCCCCGAAAGCTTTAAACTTGTCTCCCAACAATATTTGAATTCAACGCTTGTGAATGGGCTTTCGCGAAGCCCCAGCAAACAACGGCAAAATCAAAAAAAAAACATGGCGGACCAGTGGAAGACAGTCTGAATTCGAAGTAGACCAGTATTTCAAAAAACTCCTTAGAAATTAAAATCATAAAATTCGCCCTCTACAAAGGACCCTCCCAGGGCTTAACAACACGCCGCAGCAAAAAGTCCAAAAAGGTTTGAAGAACTGTCACAAAACATATAACTTTCGCCTACTGATAGCCATCTTGACAACGAAAAGTGAGCTTCATACTCTGAGAGTACTGTCGCTGTCACGGAAAATTTACAACAAGATTGACCAATTATTACGTCTAAAATTCTGCAGACTTGCAAACGACTGTATTTTGCTGCAAAACAAGTTGGTCGCAACCCGTGGTAATACGCGCAAACAGAGAGGTTTCAACTTGCAACTGCAACAATGTTGCGAGGACAAGTGTGAAGAAAAATGTTGCCCGCCTACTACCGTACCTTAACTACCTCAAGGATTATATTCCGATAAAAAACAAAACTTCGAGCCAATGAAACACCTACTACTGCAATACCCCTCGACTTCGGTATCGGCGTTAAACAACGTTTGACAAAAATTTGCAATCAGCTTACAGTTTTCTCTTGCCATTTTTCAAGTGATACTAAAAGGGGAGAGCGCTGTTTAACTAAAAAAAAAAAAAGTTTGTTGTCCAAGACGATCTGGCGAATAATTTATAGTCAAGAGAGAATTGTACCGTATGGGGGTTTTCACATGACGTCACTGAAAATTCAGAACGACAAATATAATTCAGTTCACATTCAATTGAATGTGAACTGAAATAAATTTGTCGTTCTGAATTTTCAGTGACGTCATGTGAAAACCCCCATACGGTACAATTCTCTCTTGACTATAAATTATTCGCCAGATCGTCTTGGACAACAAACTTTTTTTTTTTTTAGTTAAACAGCGCATCCCCCTTTTAGTATCACTTGAAAAATGGCAAGAGAAAACTGTAAGCTGATTGCAAATTTTTGTCAAACGTTGTTTAACGCCGATACCGAAGTCGAGGGGTATTGCAGTAGTAGGTGTTTCATTGGCTCGAAGTTTTGTTTTTTATCGGAATATAATCCTTGAGGTAGTTAAGGTACGGTAGTAGGCGGGCAACATTTTTCTTCACACTTGTCCTCGCAACATTGTTGCAGTTGCAAGTTGAAACCTCTCTGTTTGCGCGTATTACCACGGGTTGCGACCAACTTGTTTTGCAGCAAAATACAGTCGTTTGCAAGTCTGCAGAATTTTAGACGTAATAATTGGTCAATCTTGTTGTAAATTTTCCGTGACAGCGACAGTACTCTCAGAGTATGAAGCTCACTTTTCGTTGTCAAGATGGATCTCAGTAGGCGAAAGTTATATGTTTTGTGACAGTTCTTCAAACCTTTTTGGACTTTTTGCTGCGGCGTGTTGATAAGCCCTGGGAGGGTCCTTTGTAGAGGGCGAATTTTATGATTTTAATTTCTAAGGAGTTTTTTGAAATACTGGTCTACTTCGAATTCAGACTGTCTTCCACAGGTCCGCCATGTTTTTTTTTTGATTTTGCCGTTGTTTGCTGGGGCTTCGCGAAAGCCCAATCACAAGCGTTGAATTCAAATATTGTGGAGAGACAAGTTTAAAGCTTTCGGGGGTACATACCATCCTCGGAGACCCAGGGGCAACTAGTTGGGTGTCTTTGAGAAAGTCGAAGCGGCCAAGTATTACAAGAACGAAAGAGGAGCCCCTGGGATTCTACTCTTAACGCCAATTGAAATCCTCGTCTATGATTGGGCACAAAAATATTTTTGTGCCCAATCAGAGTCCAGCTCTTTTCGTTTTACTTTCGTGACTTCTTATTCGAAGGTGTTCACCGACAAACTGTTTGATCGCCTGTTCGCCATTTTTGTCCGCCTCGTGCAGGAGAGTTTCACTCGATCGAGAAGTGCCACTGAAAGGAGAACCATGAAACCGAAAAAAAATCTCCAAATTTAGGATGTTTGTAAACCGACCTGAAAAAGCAACAACCGAGAAAGTCAGACTGTGGACTAATCGAAGGTAAATTCGTGAACTCTAGAGTACGATAATTTGCGAGTCGAGTCCATGCACCTGGGCCATTTTCGTTCGTGTAGTCTCTCTTGTGTCAGCAGAAATACCGGTTCGCTCCATCTTTATCGGACGTGGGGATTTTCCTGCACGGGCTGAATTAGTATGCTGAACGGGCGGCCGACCGACTAATTACTGCCAAGAGACTATGATCTAAGAGAACACATCCCCCATACATGGCCCTCTTCCCATGATAATCTTTTTAAATCTAATTTTAGCGCGTGGTCAAGCTGAGAGGCTATTTTAGGAAAGACACCTGATTGGCCAATTTAAATGACGTAATAACATTGAGGTTTAATTTTAGCAGTTAATCAATTACGCAAAAAACTTTTCGTCGGGATTTTCGAAGCGCATTTCGTAAGGTCAGAGGAAGAATAATTCTAACTGTCTGGCGCTTTGAAAGAGCTTTCCAAAGAGATCTCTTTTTTCTGTTTAGGCCGTTTTAGTACTTTTCGCGAAACGACTTTAGAGCGTGTTGTGAATGCAATTCTTGTCAGCAGCTAGAGCGGCTATTGTGAACCAGTCATGCAGAGAAATGACAAGACTAATTTCCGACGTAAAAATCACGATAAACACATAGAAGATAATTTTTCTGACCAGCAGTTTTAAAAGGCTTTCCAGATAGGTCTCTCTCAGGGTCTCTACCGATCCAAACGATGTTTTAGTTCGTTCCAGAGAAGCACCTTTTTCGGCGTGGACCTCCCTGAAACTCTGTTTCATATTACAAAGCAATTTCGAAATTAAATATGCAAACATTTACACCGGGATTTTCGGACCGAAAGTTCTAACAAACGGGAAACAAGTATTGTGCTGTCCTGCGCTTTGAATAACCTTTCCAAAGAGATGTTTTTCGATTTAATCCGTTGAATACTTTTCGAGAAACGAGTTTCGTGCGTGTTTATTGGAATGCAATTCTAGTCAGCAGTAAATATTACACAGCACTTCCGATATTAAA